>DF241899.1:0-67348 GCA_000507305.1 Breviolum minutum Mf 1.05b.01 | reverse complement strand
GCAGACAGGACACGACAAGAGCATGCAAAAATCGTGAAAAAAAGCATGCCGGGCTTGCTGGTTTTTCTGACAACCCTTACCTGACAACCCCCACCCAACATGTCATGGTGGGGATCACTCGAAGTAAAGTAATTGTTTTTTTTTTCGTGGCTCAACTGGATGCTTCTTCAGGATGGCTGGTGGGTCACTTGAATGATATCTTCACACCACGGTCGCGGGAGCGTTACAGGGGCAAGTTGAGTTTGCTCTATCAGCCACTTGGCAAGGATTGATTCACTGCACCTAGACATCCAGGAAGCCTTTCAAGATACCTTTGAAATTGAAGATGCATACCGGACATTTGCGGGATTTTTTAAAAGAAAGGGCACGACAACTGTGTTTCATGAGCTGAAGCTATTCAAATATAGAGTTTTTTTGTTGGTTAGTTGGTTAGATAGCCTGAGACTACTAACTACGTACTGAAGCCTTGACAAGACACATCACATACTTACAGGGCTTGCAGCCCAAACTTTTCAAAAGACGGACACAGACTTCCATCACACATTGGTGCAGTTAAACGTTTCGAACGGTACAATTTCCGACAGTGTTTCAAGCTGGGCAAAGGATCATCGTGTCGACTTATACATAGAAAGGTTGGTTGA
Organism: Breviolum minutum Mf 1.05b.01; assembly: GCA_000507305.1. Taxonomy (NCBI): domain Eukaryota; class Dinophyceae; order Suessiales; family Symbiodiniaceae; genus Breviolum; species Breviolum minutum. The sequence goes on along the minus strand of DF241899.1, from coordinate 66,707 downwards.
TCATCAGTTGCAACAACTAGGTAATCCCATTAGGTGATGGTTGCCATGAAGTTAAGATATAATGGATGTTTTTTAGTTTTGTATATAGCATATCAGGGTTTTTACGGTGATTCTTCGCACTTATGGTTTCAAACGCACCTTCAAATCATGGGATTTGTTTCTCAAATTTTGACTTGTTGACCAGGAACCTTTGACCAAATGTGCCCAACCCTTCTTGTCGTCACTGAGGCAAGCGTTGCAACTTCAACCAGTTTCTTGATATGGAAAATATCGGGAGAACAACGATTGAAAAGGTCGGCCACATAAAATGCATAGGAATCTCAAAGGGTACCCTCCTGGGAACTAGCATATCCATATATCCCCTCCCAAAACACTTCTGAAGATGATTTTTCTTTTCGTTAGGTGGGATGTATTTGTTCCCTGGAGGCTATTCCTCCAACATGTCACCACTCTCCAGGAAATAAGGACCTATAAAAGTTATGATTAGCAAGATTATCCGCATGTATTTGTCAGCGATTTATTGTATGAACGGGGTGCATGGATTTGGAGCAAGATAATATATATTCATTCAGGTGGTGGTCGTAATTAGTTTTTAGGAACGTATACCGTTTAGGTCGTCCATTTGGGAAGGTGAACCCAATTTCAAGAAACTGGTTCAGCCACCAATATCAAACAAGTTGTTTTGAGTCACACTATTGAAGTATGTAAGCAACTAAAAGAAGTCAAGTACCTATAGGAAGTCAAATGGACTGTATTTGGAAATAGCGACGTATTATGTGATGGACATGGAGAAGGGGAGAAGGTCGGAAAGATCAGGTTAATCCTATGACCCTACTCGTACAGTGAACAACTGGGTGGTGGTTCCAAATATTTTGTATTTTCTCCCCTATTTGTGGAAATGATCAAATTGGACGATCATATATTTTCAAAAAGGGGTTGGTTCAACCACCAAATAGACAAACATTGCTTAAAGTGAAGATGCATTTATGTACACATGTAGGATTTTTGTTTGCTACTATGTTTCTTTTTTCCAGGAAACATGTTCAATCAGATTGGCTATCCCGGGCAACATCTTTTTGCTTAGCAGGGTGCTGGGTTACCCGTTACCCTACCCAGATTCTGCTACAGCCGCCATCTTTATTTGTCATTTTCGGCCTGAGGGTTCCTCCAAAAAATCGTTGAGATACCCTTGCTACAAAGATGCGGGAGATTCCCCAATGGAACAGCATGGGATTTTTGTGAAACATCCGGGCATCCATGGAGTGATGTATATATCGTGGAGCTCAGATTGATGATGAACTAGAGGGTTTTTGACTCAACGCTTCGACATGTTGAGTCAGGTTTAAGATTCGTTCACAAAACCCACAGTTGTTTTTCGTTCCAAGCATCCATTGTGTTGTTTCTGTTGTTCTGATTTCCTTAAGTTCAAACACTATATACAACATATGAATTTGAATTGAATGTTTCTCCCCTGATCTAGCCCGCACAAAATATTTCGTTCACTACCCTCCCTGAAACTAACGCAGCACCTGAACATATGCCATCCCAAAAAGCAAACTTCATCTTCCAACCATCAGTTTTCAGTTGCAAGCAGTTAGCTCTAGGGAGGGGTGGCTTGTCTAATTCGACTTCAAGTTTGAACTCTCTTTCTCGCCTTCATCACCTTCATCACCTCCAGACTCGTGTCTACAAAACACCTGGAGACGCCTTCCCAGAGCCGGTTGGACAACAAGAATTGCCCGATAATTTGCGACAAGAGTTTCTTGTTTTTTCGAAGCACTACTTGGTGGATCATCCCAGTTAGTAAGGGGTTGGTAACCCTCCGTTTATAAGCCATGGAAAAGGCTATTGGGAAGGGGAACAACCCTATTACTTAGGGGACTTGCAATGGTTATTAACCACTTACAAGTCCTGGGATGATCCTCCAAGGAACCCCACGGGATCCACGGGACGATGGCATATTTACCTACATGAATGGAATGGTTGATTTTTTATGGTAAATTATAGTAGGTAAATATACAATCGTCCCATGGATGCTATGGGCTTCTGCCTCGTAGTTTTGCGGGAAGTCAAATTGGGGGAGGATTTTTGGATGCAACGAATCCCCCAAAAATGAGGTTGTTGTCGGAGATACGGGTTGAATCCATTGGTCATTTCCCTTTGTTGTATTTACATTTTATATTTATATATGTATACCCATCTTGTTATGATTTGGATTGTTGCCAGCGTTTCCAGCCGGGGGAGGACTTTTCTTTGTTCGAACTTGTTGTCACGTCCTTTTCCTTTGAATAAATACTAGCTATAAAGTAATGGAGCAACGGAAAGGATGTCCCTAGTGGCAAGCCGTAGGACCAACCGATTGCAGGGATGGGCATAAGTCTTATGCCACTTCCTGGAAATCCGGTGTTAAAACCAGTTGAGTCGTTGGTAGTTTATCCCATCATTGTACAGGGTTTTAGGGCCATCCAAACGGTGGTGCAGGATTTTTGTCCATCAGCAGTATATAGGTCACGTTCTTTTAAGCTGTTTTTGGCGTTGCAAGCAACGGGGAAGTCTTTTTCGATCAATTGCACATGTTGGCGAGAAGGTACTAGTGATGGAAGTTGCTTTTGCATCAGTTGAGGTTGGTGGTTAAACTGATGATTAGCAAACAAAAATATACATCCCAGGTGATCAAAGGATACCTTCCAGCCATATGAGCAATAGAAAGACCACATTGCCCCCCTTGGTGTTTTTGTCAGAAAGAACAGCGAAAAGGATCTTGCTTCAAAAAGCTGGTTCGGTCACCAACTTGAACGAAACAAAGTTTACCATGCTGACATCCTAAGCATCATATTCTGAAGGTTGGATCACCACTAGGGGTTTGAAGCAAGTTGAAGGTGGGCAAAGTTTTGATGTTTGTAGGTTTGTTTTGATGTTTTTTTTCGTGCGCATGTGCGCGTGCAGCTGAAAAAAAACACCCTTTTTGGGTGTGTCACGTGGCGTCCCCGGATTTGAGGTTGGAAGAAGATGACTCAGATGATGAGAGGAGCATGGCTTCCTTAGCATTGCCTGGCAAGGTACTCGTACAAAGGGAGGGGGGGAGGTCGCGGGGGTCGCTGGTCCAGATACTACTTGGATGTCGTAGGAATTTGGGATCAAGGGTTAGAAAGTGGGTTATAACCCCACTTGCTAACCATTTACTAATTTCCGGGGACATCCAAGTAGGGTATACGATTAGTATAGATGGGTGAAGCATGGTCGCCCCATTTCAGATGACACTGTGGTATTTGGGATTTCTCAGGCGCAATGAATCTATCCCCAAAGAGATTGTTGTAAACATGTTCTATACTGTACTATACAATATGCTTCTTATGTATGCATCCATCTATCAGATCTATTGGGTTGTCCCCCCACCCAGCAACAGTCACTACCAGGACTATTACTGTACGTTTTTAGTAGGGGATCCCTATAAAGCTTCATTTGCCACAGCTACTGGGAGGGGGGCCAACCCAAAAGATCTATGTAAAACATCATACGATGCATGAATGCATCAGACACGACCTTTCTTTTGACATGTTGGCATTTTATCACTCCAAAATGCCAACTGTTTTTTCTTTTCAACTTCGTGCATCATGAAATATACCTGTATTTATGTAAATATTGTGTCAAAAAAAAGCTTCCCAAAATCAATGATGGGCAACTGAGATAGTCGATCATTTCATCATCTATTTTAACAACTGACTGCCAGCTGGTTGTGGTCACCAAATCCATCCATCCTGGAATCCCACGGTCAGGGCGGCCTCTCATTGCCCATCACCAGCAAGGCCGCACAAGGCACCCGGGTGGCACCTTTTTTAGAGGTGGTTGAATATACATCCAGAGATGGGAGGAAAGGATACCGAAGGCCCAAGAAGCATGTTGTTTTTGTGTATGGTGTCACTGAGTGCTTTGATATGTTTGATACTGGCCCAGCATGTTTTTAGAGACTACCCTGCCTGAAACTAACACCTGGGAGTGTATACTGAAGTATGAATTTCTCTGGTGCAATATATTCACAGCACTCTTCCTGAAGAAGTTGAAAAAAGTTAGGGGGTCGAAACCCGCGTGATTTTTCTGTATACCCCGCCTTTGGAAAAGAACCAATCATCCATCCAAAAGGCCCCAATCATTCGGCAATGGTCTTGTTTTTGACATGGGGAAATTCATCTATAGAGGCCCCGAAGAAATTGTTTTGGAGAAGTTGTTTCCAAGTTTTTTAGAACCTGGATGGGCAAATGTGAGCAAGGATGGTGACAATAGCCGGTGAATTACTGTCTATACTTAAATGATGACTTTCCGATGATGTTTGAACAATCACACTTGGCGGGATGTTATATCATCCTAGCTAGTTCCTTGAAAGAAAGTCTAACTTGTTCAGAAATCCTGCTTGTAAGATCTTGTAAGCATGTGGATTTTCTGGACAGGGGAAGTGTTCCAAATTGTCAACCATATAGGGCTTTTACGTCGGCATGAGGTGGCGCAATGCGACAATCCGTGGCCTTGCGACAACTGGATATCCCATCCTTGTCTCTTGGCGAAGGGAAGGTTTTCAGCCCTCAAAATTATACCCGGAAACACGGTTGTTTTATTGTCTTTTTTTTTGGGGCGGTACTGTATGTCTAAGGAAAAATGGCAGAAGGGGGGGGTGAGGTAGAGAGAACAAAGACATGCGTGAGATCATGTATCACGTAGAAACTGGTTGCTTGATTGCTTGAACATGTCTCATATGCTCCTCGTATATCTTATTGAATTTCTTTAAGATGTTTATTAATAGCAATGTGGTTTTGTGTCGTGATGAGATAGTGAAAGAATCCTAGTCAACCCTATTTGCATCCCATTACCTGTGGTGACCCTTATGCTTTTTGATAGGAGATGCATCCCTCATTCATGGTTGTTTTTCCATTGTCATGTTCTTATGGAATACTGCGGCTTGACCGTTTGAAAGATTACAAAAGGCATCAAACATGGCCTGGTTTCATACATTTGAGTGGATGGATAGTATAGTCACTCAACAGGCCGACCAACATGCTAGTTTCATACACTCCGGTAATCTAACATAGCAATGGAAAATCCACCATTTCCAGATGTATTTCCTATTCAAGAAGTGGATTTTCCAGCCAGCTATGTTTGTTTACCGGGGGGGTAGTAGTAATAAGACAATGGTCCAGATCTCCGACCCAACTTCCAATGTTGACCTCACAGGACATCCATGGGTGATGATTTTTTTTTCGCATCTTTTTCGGGAATGGCGTCATACCTCCTTCGGGTTTTGTACAAGTTTTGGATCAGTTCTGCACCAGGAAACGTGCGAACTATTTGAAGATGTATAATGTATTTCAATTTTGAACATGAGGAATAGCAAGGGTTTTTTTCCGGGCTTGGCAGAAGATCACACTCCACAATCTTACCAACCTTTCCACTTCCAAGTGTATAAAGGGGTATAGGAGGTCGACCTTTAGAGAGAAGGGTTTGGATTCAAAAGGCGTCATGTTGGATTCACCACTTGGAATTGCAGGACTTTTTTCCGCAGGGGATGGTATATAAAACATGATAGATGATAATAGGATCGCCAAAAATAACACATGTCCTCCACTATACGCACACAGCCGCTGATGGCGTATAGTGATCATCATTTCAAGTTTCAGAGGCGGTCGTTGCATATGATCATATCAGACGCTTCCTTCCAACATGATTCCCTGCTGGCAGCGTTGCTTTCATTTGAGAAAAAATTGCAATATCTCAAAATGTCCCGTGAACACCTACATATTTCTATACATTTTTGGATGTTATATGCCATGACTCTTCATACATGTGGCATTCTTACCTTCAGGACTATACCCATAGTGCATGTGATATCTCCCCCATACTGTTGATGGTTCAGAAATCCGGCTAACCACTTAATATGTGGCTTGTCCCATTATAGATCCCAGGTTTTCTAGATCCCAGGTGGTTGTTGGGGATTTCTTCCATCAACAGTATCTCTTGCTTATCAGGCCTTCTATGCCAACGATGCCCATCGAGTCGGTGTCGCCACCGGAAGAACTGGAAGATAACTGGCCCTTGCAGGCGCATGGCGATGCCTTGGAACTACCAGATGCTGCAGGCGCAAAACAAAAATCGGCGTTTTGGGAAGTCACAAGTTCGAAACTTGATCGGTTGAAGCTGTAAGATTAAACTCTTGAAGTGAATGACATGACCTACATAATCCTTAAACCCCCTGACTATCTGGATAACAGGCTTCCACCATCTCCATACTTTCTGGAAAAAAAAAGTAGTTTGGATTGTTGGACATCACATTTTTGTTTGTTTGGCGCCCCGTAGACGTGGTGAAGTTCCTTAAGGGTTTTTCTGGCAAAGTTGAAGTTGGTGTTTGGCATGGTAAAACGCCCCCACCTGATTTTCACCCCAGAAGGTGGTTGACAGTGAGAGAATATTCCCAAGAATAGCCCTCTTTTTGAGGTTGAATTATTCAAGTTTGAATTGATCTAGGACAGGTACTGGATATCGTGGGCTCAAAATAAAAACAGACACATTTGGGGGCAAACATCCTAATGGTATGCTTGGTCCATTTTTGTGTCGAAAGGAATTATACGGATCGACTCCTATGAGGATGGGGATTGAAAAAGCCAGGGAGTGTGTCTTTCTTGTGTATTCTTAGGGTTAAGTAGAGGTAAGTACCCTCAGGATCCCTCAGGATCATTGTATGGCATATTTACCGTGCATTTACCATAAAAATCAACCAATATGTTCAGGTAAATGGCAATTATTAAATGTACATAAAATGTACCATACCCCAACACACAATTGCATTTTGTTTACCAACAAATTTACTCATCAAGATGAACATGTTCCAAAAATCATACTGTTAACCTTGACTGCAACCTGGGATGCATTTGATCCTATATATAGGTGGTTGAGATCCCCATCCGAAACGCCGAAGAGGTTTTGGTCCTTTGGCAGCTTTGACGGGCGTGGCGTGGCTTCGTGTGGCCCGGCGTCGCATCATCATGGCGCGACAGGCGCAGGAGTGCGACGTCAGTCAGTCAGTGACCGGCGCTTCGCGGGACCTTGAAAGATCCGGAGCCGGTGGTATATAACCCATAACATACCATCCATGTCTGGTCTATTTTCCGTACATGTAATTATGCCATAAAAATCAGCCAAATGTGGGTAAATATACTATATACATGGATGGTATGGGTAAAGGGATTGTTTTTTCTCAAAATCATGTGGGCTTAAGAACTTGTGTATATAATTTGCCTTGAAAGTTGTACCCGGCCCACCAATCTTACATTGAGAAAATCCAAGATTTGTAAATTTGCATTTCCTATTGATAAAGAACAAGGGGCTTTCCATTGCTATGGGAGATTACCGGACTGTACAATCAAACGTGGAATTTAGGAAAGGTACCCAAAAAGGTTGGCAATTCATTCCACGGGCACTGTATCACATGGTTTCATTTTCCAGGTGACATTTTGGTTGGTTCGAGTCGGCATAGAAATTTGCTGGTTTTTGTCAGCTTGCTGGTCTTTTTCAGCAAAAACCTCGGGAGTATGTCTTGGGTAATCGAACATCACAATGAATTTACCCCCACAACAGGGTGAATTCTACCCTTGGTTAAGTCACGTTAGGTTGACCAGCCAAAAGGTATAAGTTTGGCAAATTCGACACCTCACCGCCCCCAGATCGCCAAGAGTCACCAAATAAAAACCCGCGTTCCCGTCGCAGGAGTATACCATCGAGCAACCACAGAGTGATGTATGCGGTGCCTGCGCGGTACGTGCCAATGATCCCTTCGTCAAGGTGACGTTTGGGAGACGGGAGATCTTTTCTAGGTGGTGGTTTCAAATATTTGTTGTTTTCACCCCTACTTGGGGAAATGAGCCAATTTTGGCCAATATGTTTCAGATGGGTTGAAACTACCAAGCAGCAAAGAATGGGATTGAACGTTACTCCTTTTGTTTGTGTTTATGTTTTGGGAAAGCTTTTACTAAAACCGATTGCTAAGGATCTGTTGGAACTACTCCCTCTCCAAGTAACGGTGGCGAATGAAGATTTATATTCATGCCCTACTAAAGATCTACTAGTCCTGGTGGTGACTGGAATCCAGGGTTTTGGGGTGAGCCCAATTTATATAGTAATTATATTAGTAGCGAAAAAACCCTGCCCTGGCAATTCTGCGATGGTGCCCTTTAAAAGGGATGATGAGTTCGATCCCGTGACCCCTTCAAAGGGTGGAGGAGGTGACCTCCAAATAGGGGATGAAAAGGGGTATAGATTCAAAGGAAATGCCTAAAACTAGGCAAACTAGCAAACCTCATGCACCACATGGGCGACACGCGATTTCTGAAGGCAAAGGGGCTTCAAATTTTCACCATGTCTTGCCGGCAGCGCCGTTGTGGATGATGTAGATTAGTGGTTGGGATTTGGGGGGTTGAACCCCCTGAAAATTAGAAATGGCAATGGAAAAACATGAAAAAAAACAATTGTTTCTTGTTTGGAGATGTATCTCACATTTGAATTTGAAATTGTGATTTTACATGGCCATGTCAGTTTTCGGGAAAGTAATAGTTTTTTTTCTCACTAAGTTTATTTGGAGCTTTGGAATGCATAATATGGATGTATGATTGTATGATGTATCAAGTATCAGTGGTGCTATTGGAGAACCTTTTGTTTAGTGGCTGTAACCCCGGTCGCTTTCTATTTTGAACTTCTGAGTAGCCGCCTTCTTTGGTGGCAGGTGCTAAGCTGCTAGGCGTTAGTTGGCTCCCCAAGATGCCCCTTGAACTTCTGTTAGATGTGCAAATGTACTTTGTACATTTACATATTTTACATGCCAGGCGGTGGTTTTCAAACATGTTTTATTTTCACCCCTAGTTGGGGGAATGATCCAATTTGACTGATATTTTTTCAATTGGGTTGAAACCACCACCTAGCATGTCATATATCAGATATCGATTTACTGTGACATATTGTGACCATAGTTTCTGTTACTCTTCTATCTTTTTGGTTGTGGAGTTCCCCTTCTTTTCCCAACCCAGAAAACCTCTCTCTTTCCTGAGTTAAATCGCGCCGTTTCGCGATTTCAGGAGCGTGTGGGTGTTTGGCAGCATGGCCCTCGCTTCAAAGTCTATTTGACCGGCAACCTGCGTCAGTTGATGAACAGCTTCGAGCGTCACTACAACGTACCTGGGATGTTTTTGACTTGGGAGATGCGGGAGGTGAATCACCAACAGTTTGCCAGGTATACCCCCCTGGAAAAACAGTTGAACAGGTAGATACAATTATTTCTCTACAAGGCTGTATGATTCCCTATGATTCGCTTATAACTTATGCCCAAGCCCTACTGATACTGCTCACAACACAAGGTGTTCATAGGTAAATTATCCAAAGACTTAAGGCACCAAATGTTGTTGAGGAAACCAGATAGCCACTCCCAAAATTCCAAGATAATTCCAAAATTAGTTCTATCAATATTTTCATATATTCTCATACTTGTAACCTACACTTTGATGCGAGGCAAACGACATATTCTGCTCACATCTTATGGACCAAAACCCTCCCTGGGATCCAGCTTTCCGGTTTTCTCCAAATCAACATAGCCAGGAGCTTCTGAATGCCCTAAGAATCAGCTGGGACCCTCCGAAAGTTAGAGGGGTTGATAGATCTGTATGGCCCGCAGGGTTTTTTCGGGATCTCAAAAAACCCCTAGTTTTTGAGATCCCATGATTCTTAGGGTGGATAATTTGGGATATTTCAGAACGATTTTGTTTTGAGAAGATTGGCTCTAAAGATAAATTTAGCTCATGGTGTGAAGAAATAGCTGAATTATGATGTCACGACAATTTTGTACTGTATATTTGTTTCAAGAAACGAAGGAGGTTGGTGCACATAATAATGTTCAAATTTACCAGGCTAATCCAGACAACAAGTCAATTCTTGGTTGGCAAAGCTGTTTTGTTTGTGTGTGGGATACATTCCAAATTGCAAATGAATCGAATGTATCCTTTCACTTAAGGCAAAATCAAATCATCCCACTTACCTACAACCTACCTTTTGGGGGTTGCCGAAACCCTCATTTTTATGAAAGGGAACCGTACTAACCTTCACTAGTTTAGTCAAGACCCAACATATCAGCTACTGTAATATCCCAATCAAAGTTCAGAAACTTATCGGGTCCCAAGCACGTGTCAGGTGACCAAGAGTTAGTCAGAACAAGATTCGTTCTGATTCCTACATCATTATATATATATCTTCCTAGATCATTAAAATAGGTCCAAATGTTATGGCTAGTCAACCAAACCCCCCCCTCAACATCACCCTCCCCCAGAAATAAGTCCTGATGATACGGCCTGAATTGACCATTGGTTTTCCTTTAATAAGGCCAGGTATGAAACCTGGCTATTTCTAAGGGGGCTACTTGGAGGATCATCCCAACTAGTAAGTAGATAGTAACCGCCATTTATAAGCCATTTAGGCGATTTGGAAGGGGAATAACCCCAATTAGGGGACTTACTAACCATGGTTACTAACCACTTACTAATTGGGATGATCCTCCAAGTAGGTTGAAGGAGATGGGCCCCGTTGACCAGCCATATGCCATCAACTCAGGTGCCACCGATGCCCTTCATTCCCTCGTTGGGAGTCTCAGGAAGGGTCAGTCTTGAAGTCGACGTTTTATATGCAAAAAAATAGGCCAAGGAAAGGAAACACGACCCTCTTGAAGTGTGATAGATTTAAAGGAAGTGCTTTCAATTAAGAATTAAACAGCTAGGGTGGTGGCTTCAAATATTTTTTGTTTTCACCCCTAAAATTGGGGAAGATTCCCATTTTGACTCATATTTTTCAATTGGGTTGAAACCAACTAAACAGTGATTCGGTCTTTTGCAACCATGATTTCTGGTCCAATGATCCTCTTGGAGTTTTTCCGAAAGTTCTGGATACATTTTGGAGCTTTGCCGATCGGTTGGAGACACCGAGGCAATGGCAAAACTGGTTGGATCGTTTGGACCTTGGAAATGGAAGGAGCAGGAGATCAGGGGTTTAGGTTTAGAGCGAAAATGCAAAAACAATATGAGGCAAAGAAAAATGGTATGGTGGTAAAGTTGTGGCATGGTACACACATATATTTATATTTATATTCAAATTTATATTATACATGTATATATACACGTATATACATATATCTTATATACACCCCTTTTTTTTCTCTTGCAAAACTGAGGGACAAATTTTGCAATTGCGCAAATTGCGGAAAACAAACAACCAGTGGCTTAGGACCAACCAACTCGCTGAGGTCATAACACCTACCAGACTCTCTGCGTTCGTTGCGCCTTAGAACGTGGCTTCGACCCACCAGAGGCGAAGATAGAATGGGTCCAGAAAGGATCCTTCCGTTTCACGGCCCGAAACGGTAAGGAGGGGCCCAGAACTGCACCTATATATGGGTGTTTCCAAAAATAGGGGTACTCCAAAATGGATGGTTTGCAATGGAAAACCCTACTAAATTGATCTAAAATGGATGATTTGGGGATACCATTATTTTTGGAAACACCCATATAATTAGGTGAAATAACCCCAAACCAATCATATACATGTATATACATGTATAACTTGCCTCACATATCCCAACCCTACCACAGCAGACTCCTCACCACCCAAACAAAATGAACATCATATAAAAACAAATAACAAGATCTTGGCAAACCTTGGGCCCTCTGTGTAAAAAGTAAACTTTTACTTTCGTGGATCGTATATAAAAATGATTTGATCCACGACTTCGTGGTCCGTTTGAAGAAGACTATAATGAATATCCTCCCAAGAAACTGTCACCCCACCATTTTGATTGTTGCCTCCATCGTTACTCTTGGAAAACATCTGATGCTCACCAGTTGCTATGAACTATCTCCAATTTTGTTCGGTGATTTATGCAAGTTGCATCTTGTGCCTGCATTTCTTCCATCCACATTTTACTGGTCAAGCGGACTTTCTACATAGCATCACTGATTGGTCTCTCAAGCTTCATGCACTATTTTTCGGGGAATTCCCTCATTTTTTTTTCAATTTGCATTGCTTGAATCTCCCCAAATGGGTATAAGCACCCCCGTACAAGACTGGTCAATTCATATCTACTTCAAGTTGGAGGTTGGTTCTGACATTTTACATCTAAGATGTAAATTTGTGAATGATCCCTACAAGGTGGGCCCGGCCCGTAAGTACTTACTGAAGTTTGAAGATGTGTAGTTTTGTGGAAGGTGACCGTAGGTTGTAAAAACATCCTCCCATGACTGATGAGGCATCAGACTTTACTACTTAACCTCAATTCTTACACCCCCCCAAAAATTGACATAGTTCCGGCCATTAGGCCGGGCCCCTCCAAAAGGAAAGGATCGTCTCCCAACCACTATTTTTCAGGGTTGAAATGCTAGTTGCAGGGAGGTTATGACCTTTATACTGATTAGTTAATAGGGATCCTTAAAAATGATACCCACATAATAGGGTAGTTTAACCGGTTAACCCCTCTATATCCTACACAACCAGGTTTTTTTTCATTGCTCAATCTTATAGTATAATCAGGGACAACTCTGTTTTTCTCAAGAACTCTCCAGGCCATGAATTCTACCATACATTTGGTCATGCCATTATCCCGGGACCGAAAAAAAAGACCTCACACGTTTTTCCCAAAAGGTACCCCTTTATTTCAGGGAAATCTAGCTGATGGTGAAATATTATAAGTTTGCCTAATATACGAGCAGTGTCATCTAAATAGCACCTTTTCACGAGATTGTTGGAGAATACCCCATTTGTGCCGGGCCCCATGCCATCAGATCCAGCAAGTCCCATCAGGCCGCAACTCCTACTCAGACACCTCGCGCCATTCAATCACCTCAAACTCCGTTGACCTTACGTGATAAGGAGGCCGTGGGAAGATCTTGCCTCAATGAGATTTGTTGATGATGGGTTGTTTCCAGGGAGATCATGACTCTCAAATTTTCGGTTGTCAAAAAGCAGGTTGCCTTTTCTTTTAGATGGTGGTTACCTTTATCGGAAAAGACCTGGTGATTACCATACGAGTTGTTGGATGTGACCCTTTGGTAGGAAACGTTTCGGAAGAACTTGATCTATAGAAACGACCTCATGTGGGCCGAGTCATGGAGGATTCAGATTTAGGTTGTTGAAGAGTCAATAAGTGTTTCAATCAAAAACTTAGGGGGGGTTAGGTTTTACAGTTTTATGTTTTTCATCCTGAATCCTTGCAAAGTATGGGTAAACAAGTCTAATGTAGCTACAAACGCCCTTTCTAAGTATTTTTTGTATGATATTTGTAGATACCACACTGTTGTGTCAGTTGTTTCTTCAAAGGTCTGTAAAGATTATTTGCAATTTGTTTGGAGTTTTAAAGCCCAGCTGTGCCCAAATAACCAGCCATTTTTAAGACTTAAAAGAAGACCGCTGCCAGGATATCCCATTTGATGGAATATTTCCAATACCATGCATGGGACTGGGCATGCTTACCTAGATTTGGTTGATGTTTTACGGCGTTTCCATGTACGGAACATATAGCATACATGGGAGATACAAAGTGGGCCCCTGCTAGTCTGCTAGTTATAAATGGAGTCATAACCCCTATAAATATGGCCTTATGAATAGATAACATAGGTAACTGGGGTTACAAATTATAACCCCTTTAACTAGAGTTATGGATGTTTATATATATATATATTTATATATATATATTTATATAGGAGCCCACCTTGTGTGAGTGTGGAAACCGGAAGAAACAAAAAAAACATGGTTCCCACGTCAGCTTTGAAACACATCAGCCTTCTGAAACAGGATGGTGCCAGTACAGACAGTGAGGAAGAACAGGCGGATTCATCATGGCGAGTCACAAACTGTCGACTGTAAACGGTATTTTTTTGTCGCTTCTTTACCCTTGTCTTGATTGCCTTAACAAATAGACTCGCGAATTAAAACGTTTCAATCTTGGCGGGCACCATTTTTTTTGAAACAGAATGTTCTAAAGTTGTTTAGTGTGAAAATGAATTTATTGATTTGATCGAAATCTTTGAGACACACCCAGCTCCGGATTCCGAGCTCGTTTGAAGTATCATCTACTCATACGAATCCCACAAAACACAAGGAATCAAATTGGAGAGAGCTCGGAGGTATACTGAGTGTAGACTGTGACATATCGATATCTACCAATTCCCTTCAACATGTTGATTTCACTTAAAGGCGTCACTTACAATACTCCACCAGTAATTTTACCTGCAAAATAGTGGGAAAGATTAGATATGTAGTTCTAATTATCATTATTGATTGCTACACACATATTATATATGTTTTTTTTATTTGCGTATATGATGGAACCTAACCATTGATCCATATAAACGATCTAGTGAAAATATACCGTATCACAAATGCCGGATTCCTGGCAAAACCTACGTTTTTGGACACCGGTTTTGTCCGCTTTTTTCGTGGCCAGGCTTTGATGCAGCTCGAAGAGGACGCTGGCAAAGAGGCCAAGGACGACAGCGATTTGGAGCTCGATCCGGCGGAAACCACCAGGTGGGGCTTTCGAAACAAAAATCTGGGAATCTACAACGGGAAAACCTCCTGAGAATGCATGAGTTAACCCCCCACTAACCTCCAAACTGGTGTATGGGGTTGGATCTACTCTAACCTCCAGGATGCAAAAATGGCCAAATGCCATGATTTAGGTTGGGAGTCCCAAGGTTTTAAACATGGAAAGTGTGGGAAAGTGTGAAGAAAGCTTGAAGAAGGTCAAAATACTTTCTGGGGTTTTGGGGTGGGTGTGTGCTTGATTTTCTATCTATTTGGTTTGTTTAGTGCCGTTTTTGACTGCATTCCCACTTACTTTGGCTTTGGAATTGCCATGTGCAACATTATCCGCAGGGCTTTTCGACTCCAAAAGATCTGTGATGTGTAAATAGCAGCTCAAGAACATGGCGTGACAGCTAAAACCCGACACTTTGGTGAATCGAGACTTGCGATGTTTGGCCAGGTTTCCCAATCTGGTGAATGTGCAGGCCGGAGGGGACCTTCTTTTTACCTTCGGAAAGAAGGTCGTGTGCTTTGTTATCCCAAAAAAAACCTGGGCCAAGCTACTTTAGGGTAGCAAGTGGATGGTGAGATAGGTGATGAGCCCACTTCATGGGCGAAAAACTCAAAAAGAATCAACTTTCGGAACAATAGATCTTCCAATTCCGAACCGCACATGTTGGTTTCAAGGACCTTGGGAAGATACCCCAGACTTCCCCCAAAAGCCCCTAACAAAGAAAGACATTTCTTCAGAATCTGTTGGTGAAGGGTCCGGAGTATCTTCCAGGAGTATGTGGGTGAGATCTTAGATTGTTGGGTTTGGTGCCACAGATGTTTGGTACGAGTTTTTAGCGAATGGAGTTCTACTAGTCCTTTTGGGTTTCCGAGTAGATAATATCTTTGATGAAACCAAATGCTAATAATTGTCTTGCTTGGTTATGTTAAACTTATGTTATTCACCATGCATTGTTTAAAGTTTATACTTGCACCCACTTGTAGCTGAAGTTGAGTATATGATTGCTTGACATTTCTTTGGGATTCAAACAGCTGCTCTTGCCCCCACTAATTTACCGTGGAAAAGCTATCCGGGAAGCTTCAGCTTGAGCAAGCTGCGACGGAGGTCCCTCAAGCTGCTCGTGAGATGATTGTGTACTGGGCACGGCAAGCGCGAAAACGAGTAAAGAGGCGTAGGCAGGGATGCAGTACAGTGGAGGGCTGGTGGGGTTTAGAAATTGTGATGGGAGTATGCACAATTACATTGCAATAATGTATCCATATGCCACATGTGTTTGTTTTTTTCAGATCTTGCAAGTTTAACCGCTGGAATATCACGTGCAATTCTGGCAAGCTGCCTTTGTTGTTGTAAAGGATTGTGAGGCATGTGAGACCAATTCTGAATAGTTACAGGCCCCCGGTTTTTGCAGCCAAGCTATTTTTTGCCATTTCTCTCCCGCAGGACCATCCGCTACCAACCTGACTCCAGTTCTGAAGAGGAAGAATCGGACTACGAAGAGGAAGATACTTGGCATGCTTCAAGCATCCAGTAACAGAGCACGAACGGCAAGAATTACCCTCCCTAAAACTAGCAGTTCGCACTCGCACCTGAAAAAAAGATCTTCCCAAAAGGGAAGGATCGTCTCCCAACCATCCATGTTCCATAAAGTCGGGGAACGCAACATATGGGTATACATAATATGGTGTGAACATAAGCTTCTCGGAAACATCAAGTGTTCGGTCAGTGATTTCCCTATATACAGATGCGTTGTTGGAGGTTTTTCATTGTCACTTTCCAGTAGGTATAACCACCAGAAGCTATATATGTAGGGAGCACCCTGTTCATCAACAGTTTCCAGTGTTGCAGTGGTTGGTCTTCTCATCCTGTTCCCCATCCCAATCAATCACTCCAGAGTTTGGTTGGTGCTTCATGTTGCAGTGGATGTTAAGTGAGTTTGCTACTCTACTTGGAGGATCATCCCAGGATTTGCAAGTGATCAGTAAGCCATAAAAAGGCCATGGGGAAGGGGTCCCACAACCCGATCCTTATAGGGGACTTACTACTAACCATGCTTATTAATCCCTTACAAACTGGGATGATCCTCCAATTTTTGGAACCCTGTGAATTCAACAACATTTCCACGGTATTAACTATGCTCAACGGCTCGTCCCCACCAGCCTTAGCTCAGCGACTCACAGAGCTTCCAATCCTGGGACATCCCCAAATCTTCCAAGTTCAACCGTCCACAGCTGAGAGCTTGATGAATTTCAGTGTTTCAATGGTGTTTTTTTGTTTCCTTGACGTTAAATTCAAAAAAAGAAGCCGGTGTAAACATGTCAATCAAAACCTCACAAGAAGTCACCTGGATTTGTATATATATTTTTTTAACCAAAATGAAATTAGATTAAGAACATTTCTCTTTTATGTAACCTTCCATTTTTGAATGGACATTTTGCCGTTCCCCTGAAAACTCCCCCCCAAAAAAACAACGTGTTCAATTGTTTCAAGGCTGGATATCTAAAATCATCCCCTTCTCAGTAGGGCGAAAAGAAACGCCGCCAACACAGGAAGAGGAGGAAGATACGCCTTCAGAGGCAGATTGAGAAGTTCGACTTCCAAGCCGCCAGGTGCGGCTTTGGTAGGTCGTAGTTGGCGAATTTTTGTTGTTTGGAGTTTGGAGGAAGTGAAAGAAGTGAAGTGAAGGAATGGTGTCTAACCTACTTAAAAATGGGGTATGTTGGGGTTATAACTTATAACCCACTGATCCTAACCATTTACTAACTTCCAACGGGACATCCAAGAGGACTCTGGGAACTGACATGTCCAATACCAGGTTGGCACTTTTGAGTCGATGGTGATTTTCCTGGGGGAGGGGATATGTGATCGTTGAGGGTAACCGGGGATAAGCGTTGATATTGGGAGACGTACCTTTACCGTATCATCATGAGGAGTTGTTGTGATGCCCTTAAAGTCTCGAAAGTCAGATTGCAGTAGTTATGATTATGGGGGTTGAATTTGACAACTCATTTTACGTTGAGTCTTTGTTGCTTCAAGCGGAAATGGCTTACTAGGGCAGGCTCCAACTTCCAACATGGTATGATGATGCACCATCATCCTTGCCAGAAAGCTTGCACTAACCATCTCACCCTAGAGCATAATTTAGGTAAGGACACCTTGCTTGATCCAAATCTGAATCAAGAACTACTTCATGATTGGTGCTGCCCCTATTACACTAACATGGGGCCTGGGGCCCCTGATGTTCACCGGACCTCTTTTTGCCTTTATTTGAGGACGATTTTTCAATTTTGCGGAAGGCTCTCACCATTTTTCCTTGATAAAGAGATTGAGATCTTTCAAAACCCAGAGCTGTTGGCCGCCAAAACATTCCCCACTATCAAATGATTTCATACTTCCAGAACTGTTTTTGGGGGCCCACATGTAGATAGACCTCATGGTGATCCACCACGACCATCCGTTTCATCGGCCAAACTTTGAAGCTGCCTTTCTCAACCGTGACTCGGACCACAGGCCTCGCTTCCGGGCAACGATTTGTACAGCTGAAAATCTGGAGTTGATGACATTGCCGCGTTCCATATGGAACCCAAAAAAAGGGGGGATGTTCGATGCAGCCAGATGTCATCAGAGTGACTACTCCATAGTATTTTGGACGTTTGGGATGCAATACATCGAGTCCTGCCATGAATTCTAATAGATTTACTTTGTGCTTAAACAATGGGCCTTTTTAGTGCCTTCTCCTAAGTTTATTGGTTAGCAACTGTGTCCTGTTCGGACGACTCTATTGGGAGCATGGTCTCTCAAGTTTTCTACGTTTTTTGTCATAATATGAGATTTATGACTGGTCAACCTACCCCCCTCCCTAACGTACTCTCCCCACAAAT
Source organism: Breviolum minutum Mf 1.05b.01 (assembly GCA_000507305.1). Classification (NCBI taxonomy): domain Eukaryota; class Dinophyceae; order Suessiales; family Symbiodiniaceae; genus Breviolum; species Breviolum minutum. Next base: position 48,227 of record DF241899.1, on the reverse strand, counting down.
AGCCTGCCCCTTATGATTTTCGGGGAAAACCAACCTATCAACTTTTGGGTTTCCCCTTAAGGCCGGCGATTAAACCAGTCATGATGAGATTGCCCCATGATTGACCAACCAACCAATGTCACTGATCTCGGCTCAAGCTTTGGCATTGGGTTTTCTCCCATGGAGAGATCACGGGGATCACCTCAGCCGCTACCTTCGAAGGGCCGAGGCAGGGGAAAAAAGTCCGAAAAAATGATAGCAAGTGCTGTATCTCTTTGCTAAGAGACATAGATGGAAAGTGACCTGAAACAATCGAAATTGTTATAATTGTTGAAGTATTGTAAAGGTTTGCTTTTTGTGAGACTCTGTTGAATACATATGTGACATAATATGATATAATATGTGTGTGTGTGTGTGTGTGTTGGAACAGTTTCTGGCTCTTATGCTTGTATCATTCTTCGTGGAGCTTGAGCTTAGATCTGGCTGGAGCAACTCGACCTAGGCGCGCAGTATCCCATCACAAGATGCTGGCAACAATGACCCTCAGCTGACGACGAACGTAAGGATGGACATGAGACCGGGAAAAACAAAAGTACAACCCACTGAATTTACAAGAAAAAGAATCCAGGATTGGGATAAATGTTGATAAATGTTGTACGTTGATGATGTAGTTTGTTTTTGTTCAGCATTTTGTCTCTGCATAAATATAAAGATGTTTCAGGGCATTAGTCATCATTAGACATAGTAAGTCCATGTAATTCCACTACACATCTCAGCAACGTAGCATTATTGTCAGTATTTAGTATTATCATGATTGACACGGTATGTTTAAGATTGGATTATCATGTTTATCAACATTATTATCATCAAGATTATGAATTGTCATTTTCCTTTACCCTCGACATTCCAACAAAGGGAGTCCTCTTTTGAGAGGATGGTGGGGGAGTGATTTTTTGTGGGCAAAATATGTCCATCAACCTTTCCCTTTCATAGGCATTAGAGTAGTACTGCCTCCTTTAAGGCTAGTTTTGGTAGCGGGTGTTCCCTTACATAAGCCTTATCCATACAGCTTATATAGGTGAGGATTTCTCCATTTTAGGTAGCTAAAATGTTTCTTGACTCTTATTGGTTGAATGTTGTCAGGGTATGCAGCCACGAGTTCGTGAACCCTACTAACCCGCAGCAGGTGCTAAAAAAGGTGCATGTTGCCCCACATCATTTGCCAGAATAGTGTTTACGAAGTTTCACGGCCTTTACGGATTGATCGGTATTTTTTTAAAGCTACAATAGATGTTACAGTTAGCACCAAGGTACGCCCCCGTGGTAACATGGTACCAACTAACCAACCAACTATTGGGCATCTTACCAACCAACTATTTCACGGTTACATACAGTCACTTATAGGACCATGGGACCTCATTGTTCTTGAGTCTATTTCTGACCCGAAAATTTCTGTAGGGCCTAGCAGTGCAGCTCCACGTGGTGCTTTTTTGCACCGTCATGCTGCGGGAAAGCGCGGACCGATTCTGTGGTGTGTCTTGGTTGGGAATTTGGATCACCCATTTTCGGGAGTGATGAAATCGACCATGAAATTAATGGAGCTACGAGGTGGGACCCTGTCAGCAGTTAGGGCTTTTCGTAGGGGCCTACATGTCCACTCCATGACTTTTGGGAAAAACATGTTTAACCACCAGAAAAATAGGGTTTTTGCGGGTTGAAACATCTCCAAATTACAAGGATTTTACAAGGCCCACCTTGTAGGTAAACCCGATGTGTTATTGTGAATGTGTACTACATTAAATATATATATATATATATTCATTATACACATTTCATGTTTAGATATCTAATATATAATTGTATATATCCCACCGAATTGTTTTGCACTTTTGGGATGGCATTAAAAAACCGTCAATAGTGGGAGTTCTGTCCCATACCAACTATGCAGTATTTCAACCATCAACAGTATCATTTTGGGGGTTAGTCTCTGAGCAACATCCAAATGGTGAGGTACTGATCCTGGTTTGATAATGCGTCCCTCAGAGTTCGCGATCACTAGATAGATAGACAGGTAGACATGAGCAGGTAGATAGATAGATAGATAGCTAGATAGGATATCACTCACTTACAAGGGAGATGTACTACGAACTAAGTACCTTATTTTGTGATATTTTGTGTAACCATTTGATCCATTGGCCACCTTCAAAACATATTTAACTTGTTGTGCAGCATTTGCACAAGCCCAAAATGACAACCCACCTGTTGATCGCATGATACGTGATGATGTATGAAGAGTATCATGTAGCTTTTATGGTACAGGTATGAGCCATTTCCTCGATGTTTCATCTTTTCACTTCAGGAAACACAACCACTTGGTTAATTGATGGTATCTTTCCATATCTTTCCCATATTTTTCAATAAGGAATCCTACCCCCGAAAAATCGTACTCCCCACTTTCCGGTTTCACTGTAAATTGCAGGGGTGATCAGGGGTGTATCGAAATCTTAACCAGGATTTTTCAAGGCTCGCGATCCCTCCATTGCTGGTGCCCCACAGGTCTTCCCTTGGGCATAGCGTGGCGCGCAGCCCCTTCGGCCCGCATAGCCTTCACCTCCCGTATTTCCAGAAGAGTACGAAAAGCGAAGATTGTGCAGAGTTTTGGTTGCAGAGTGATTTGAATTGCGTTTGAACACAAAATCATAGTCAAATACATGACGGAATAATGCTTAGCAGGAGTACTGAGATGTCGGTTGAATTGCCGAAAAAGGCCTATATATCCACAATGTATGGCATGCAAAGTTGTAGGTGCACGACTTATAGCTACAAAATATTTTATACCTAGAACCTAAATGACCCTTGTTTTGATTGGAAAGGGCCTTCTTTTGGAGGGTTCAAACAACAAAATAGAGGACAAACAGGTTCCATATATATATACTGTTGATGGCTGAACTCCTGCACCAGTTTGTCCCATTATGTTAAGTTTAATTCATACATCCCAGGTGACGCAGGATTTCAGCCATCAACAGTATGAATTAATATGTGCTTTCAAAAGACACGTTGGGGATAAACCAGTCTCATGAATGTAACTTTGAGCATCATGAGGGTTTCCAAGGCAACAAACACGTATTAAAGGTCGTGAGTCATGGATGTAATTGGATGTTCTATTTTTGGATATCTCATCGCACATTGAGTTTTGACATGGAAAGACATAGTTCAGATGATTTGAGACATCAGGTCGCCAGGCCTCACCAGGATGGTTTTGCACATTTTCTTACGATCAGGAGCTTGAATCCCTTGACTCACAGGGCATCTTGGGCCGGCGGGCCAACCATCGCAGTTGAGATTGATCCATCGGTCCATCACCTGCCCTTCTTTCACCAATGGATCCATTACCTCAGATTTTTTTACAAACCCATAGGATTCATGTATTGTATATATATGTGCCCACGTTTACCATAAAAATCAACCAAATGTAGGTATATATATATATATTTGTATATGCCATACATGGACCCTATGGGAAATCACCTGCCCTTCTATCTGATTCCCAGGATGGAGGACGACTTAGATGATCCCATTGAAGAGGTGCACCAAAACGTCAGGGAGCAAAATCTGCGAAAGTTGCATCGGTGAAACCGGGATTCAAAGCGGAAGAAAAACCATGAGATTCCTATAGGCAATTTATAGCGACCTTACCCGCCGGTAGGTTACCCCAAAAGGTAGTTTAGTAAGGAAATCTTACCCTTTAATTCAGGTCAAGGATTTAAAATAGATGAGATGGCTTATGAAAACAAAAGGATGGAACAAAGCATAGCTATCGTTGAAACTGTTTGAGAAGATTCTGTCATTCGTTGGAAGTGTTTATATATATATATATTTTTTATTTCACAACGTTGTTGTCAACTACTTGGTCAATCTCAGGGATCATCCGCATAGGCCGAAGCCCTTCAGCCTCTGGTTACCGGATTTGATGTTGATTTCCAATCAGATCCTTTTGGAATAGAATTACTTTTTTTGAAACAATGCAACTCAAAAAACGATAAAACATAGAACCTGTGCATTTTTTCACTTGGAAGTCAAAGTGGGTCCAATATATGTGCAAGGTGGTATGATCCTGGTTTTCTTTTCCACACGATCGCGAGCTTGTTTTGTTTTGCACGGGGGTCAGGAGGATGATCCGTTGGACTATGAGGACGACGAGCAGCTTGGAACCATAAAACGGGATATTTGTGTGCGAAACTGAAACACTCAGGATTCAAGATGCATTCGGTGAATGAATCAGTTGATGCTAATCTGAAGAAATATGTGCGCAGGGATCATTTCCGGTTGAGGTACAAAGCCATGCAAAACAACTTTGTTTTGTTTCGCCGCAGAAGATTCTTCTTGGGAGGAATTTGTTTTCCTGCACTGCATGTTGTCCAGATTCCAGATCCTTTCTTGACGATGTTTCGGTTGGAGTGATTTGGACGCCGCTGTATTCTGGTCAAATTACAGGGGCCTCACACGACCTCACCCCAAAAAGGTAGCTGAGGAAGGGAAATCCCTTTATTTTAATGAAATCTAAGTTGGTGAAATACTAGAACGTTGGCCAGCTGTATGTAATTGATTTGCAGCCCCATCTTTTTTTTAAGGTCCCGGAAGGAACGTGCCACACGTTTCCAATGCTTGCTCGCCACACCAAGGAACTATGAAGGACCCTGGCAGCATGCCCTTTCCTTGTTGCAGGCCATGCAAGCGCGTCGCCTGCAGCTGGGTGAAATCAATGTGGGCTCTGCCGTGCAAGCCTGTTTGGCTGTGACTCGGCAAGCTGTTTATAAATGGGTCCCATATTTTTTAACGGTGAATAAATGGCAAACATGTCGAAAGGTGAAAATATGTTGTTGATGGCAAGTCACTTTGGGATGGTGGAAAGTGATCTAGAATCTAAATCGGATTAGATTCACTAGGTGGTGGTTTCAAATATTTTTTTAAATGTTCATCCCTATTTGGGGAAATGATCCAATTTGACTCATAGTTTTTCAGATGGGTTGGTTCAACCACCAACTAGTTGAAGATTCACATCTAATTTCATCCTATCATATCATATCGAGACTTTGCCTTCCAGGTCGTCTTCAAGTCTTCAAGCATTCTTTTTTACCACCTCCCCATCCCCCACTTAGCCAAAAACATTGGAGTCCTCGGGCGTCGGACAGAGATGATGAATGGAAATCGATTCGGAGCTTGCCTTTTTTGACACATAGTCTAGGGTTCCACATGTGATTCCTCTCCAAAAAGATTGATGAAGATTTTACATGACTTTCTAAACGATTTGTTTTTGACGAAGAGAATGACATGTCGGCATATGTACTCGTACAACATATTGCATGTGCCACACTGATCCAAGTATATTTAATTGACTAGGTAAAAACCATGTAAGACCAAAAATTACCCTCCAACTTCCCTTTTTTCTAGTTCAGTAGTAAGAACAAAGTGGACTCAATCTATGTGAAAATAAATATTCTGTATTTTGAATAAATAAAAAAACATATATATATATTATGTAATTGTAAAACCATATACATATATATATATATATTTAAATATGTAACATATATAGGTTTCAAAATATGTTCTTCTTGTCGGATTTTTTCCCTCATTCAGAATCCCACTTTGTGCGCTTGTTTTACAGGTGCGAACATCCAAGTCGCCCATGTCCAGTCGATGGCAACAAGCCTTGATGCTCTTCAGGCGGGCTGCAAGACATCGGCGCTTGGTTCGATGAGCAATGAAAAAAACCTTGGTTATTTAATGTATATAGGGATTATACTACCCAGTTATATAGGGATTATAATAAATAAACCATTATAAGGATCCCCATGGATCAACCCAGTATAATGGAAGGTAATAAGATTTTTTTCGTGGCTCAAATGGCCTTAATTCAGGGGATAGGCAGGGATGTACCCCGATCGCATATAGTGGGTATCTATGGGTCATACCCTAGAGAACAATATAAATATCACGGGTACTGGTACACTGTTGGGGGTACACCCAATTGTCCCTTGATTATATAATAAGGATTCTTTTTGTACACCGCGGAAGCTCAACATGGAACCTGAGAATACACCTTTGGAAAAGGAACATATTGCTTCCAACCATCACTATCAGGTTCTATGTCAATCTTCGGGTGATATTGTCGCCCTAAAACAGAAAAGCCGGCATTTGATGGTTTTTTGAGGGGGAGGCTTGCACCCTGGGCGTTTGCAGGGGTTTGGAAGTAGTATAACCACTGCTCTCTTCTACCTTTTGAATGTGTGTAGAGATGGGTTTCCTTCTGGAGGTATGATTTTATTCTAATGACCGACGCACCAGTGACATTGCAGGACTGCTTCTACCAAACGAGTCTTACCTGATCCTGCATGCTGTGGACTGCTGATTGCTGAGTGCGAACAGCGTGGCTTGCAGTCCGTGGAAGAAGATATCATGTAACCTGGCCATGTGGAAAAAAGGCGCTTGCATTACCAACATACAGGAGCAGTATTTACCCAGGGTTTCTACCGGTTTCTGCTTATTCCAACACGACACAGACCTGGCTTCTTTCACAGAGCGCCACCTAAAGTCGTTTACCTGAAACCCAAAGGGGCTCTATGTTTTAATTGGAAATTCGGCCTTGTTTTGGGGGGTTCACCTTCAAAAATTGGGGGTTCATTCGGGTTCCAGGTAGTTGAATGTTTAAAGTTGTTCCAGCAGCCTCCAAGTAAGAACGACTTTCTCTTCCTCCTTCCAATAATACTTCCTGTTTCAGTGACATGGGAAGAGGTGTGTTAACTGTTCAGAGGTGGTTTGTATGCAGCAACCTGGGTCCTGTTTCTCCTGCTCCAGGGAGCAATGGGGGAAGCGGAAATCCTCGAACAAAATGGCCCACAAAGAACTTTTGCGGTTGGTGTTTTGTTATTGTATTTCGTTCAGATCCTATCATATTTCATTTCTATATGTATGTCACTCATGCAAATAATATGACACATGTACCCTCCCCAACACCTAACATCAAACAGGCCGTCCACAAAAAGGAAGGTATTCTCCCAACATCTCCCAACCATAAATTTTAAGTGCAAGCTGTTAGTTTTAGGGAGGCGACCCTGAAAACCACAACCTAATTTCAGGTAAAGGATTACAGGGTGGTCATAGTTTGTCACAACTCCAACCCTCAACTCCACGGTTGTTTCAACACACGTTTGGAACGCACCCCTTTACCAACGGGCTATAAGCCGGGAGTCCTTTCATAGTTAGCGGGGGCTTGCCCGAATCGTGTTCTGGGGGTGTGCTGTAATTTTCTTGGATCAACATGCCAAACCTTCACCGTCCATGTTTTTTTTCGACCTCAGGTGAGCCACGAAAAAAAAACAAGTGTTTCATTATACTGGGTTGATTGATAGGGATCCTTATTTCATGGTTTATGAAATAATCCCCATATAGTTGGTTAGCATAAGCATAATTCCCTATATACAATAAATAACCAAGGTTTTTTGTCATTGCTCAGGTCTCGTCTCAGAGAACCTTCAGCGGTGGAAGATGAAGTGCTTGTCACTGCCACGGCTGTGGCCAATGACATCGCTGCTGGGGCGAAATTGTGTGTTGATGTTATAGTCGTATGCCCTTAGATAGACACACGTCACATATAGATGTTTGTCCTATATGTTGTATAGAGATGTATATTTTTTGTTTTCTATTTATATATGGCATATGTTTCTACAATCTCATTTATGTATAAAGATGTTTCCATATAATTTCATATCGGTATACCTCTATCTCCCAAGCAATGCAAGTATTTCTTGGGCAGCCAAGGATTTTTTCACGTTTTTTTCTCGAGGATTGGGTCTACAAATTGGACCTTTACTCGGTGTATTGATAGTTACTGTAGTGATAGTTAGCTCATTTTTGCTCATCCTGGTTATAGTTTTGGATCTACAGGGGTCATTAAATTACCTATTTGTGGGGGATCAAACAATGCGAATGTCCGGTAATTTTGAGGGATTTCCCTTAGAATAGTGCATGAAGTTTGGGTTGGTAATAATATAATGACCCCTGGATCTACCCACCAATCAGGATGACATGAAACATGTTTTTAGGCCGGATTGGGAATCCCAACCGGTCCCAACCTTCATGTTTGTGATGATTCATTGCATCCCAACCGGGCGACTTGGGGAGTATATCCAAGTCGAAGAAGCTTAGTTTCCTACACCGACGGGAAACCTTGGAAGCCAAAAAATGGACCCTTCAAAGAAAAGCATCCTTTTTGGGCATCATCATTTTCAGTTTCTATGTCAAGGAGTGTTTATTCTTGCCCCTACTTGGGGAAATCATCCAATTTTACTAACATGTTTTGTTCATTGATTTGAAGCGAAAAAATCTATAGATCAAAGAAACTCATGCTAATGTGGATGGTCAATTGCACCACTTCACATATAGATTATCCAAATCAATAGAAATCCTGAACAACAAAATCCAACGCCTTCCACCTTCTAACCATCAGCAACCGCTTCCTTTTTGTTTAAAAACTAGGTTCCAAAAGTGAAACGTTTTCTGAGAAGCATCATGTCCTTAACAAGGATGCATATAATGGGACATGGCAGTTCTGAGTCATCTAAGGTGGCAAAAGCACGCAGTGGGTCACGGCCACGTTAGGGTCAGCGCCAAAAAAAAACGCGCCGGTCGTTTGAAAAAAAAAAAAGCTTTTGACGAAGGGGGGCTTGTGAGATATTTTGAAGCTTTTAGGGGGGAATAGTTTTTGGAAGGGTGGTGAAGTTATGACAAATTACTAGGTGGTGGTTTCAAACCTTTTTCTTATGTTCAGCCCTATTTGGGGAAGATTCCCATTTTGACTAATATTTTTCAAAGGGGTTGAAACTTGAAACCACCAACCAGATTATGTCCTTGATTTCATTTCATTAACTTCACCAGCGGCTGGAATAGAAACAAGAGATTTATGGAGATTTCAGCTGGCCATCTCGGTTTCGAGGGAGAACCGGCCAGCTGCCTAATCAGTGTGAATATATCACCGACACATCGTTTTCGGTTGGTTTTCTTCATCAGAATTCCATGCAAGATAGGGTTGATGGAAGACGATGGAAGGAAACCTGCACAAAATTTGGGATAAAACCTTATGGAATATCCACTACTAACCTCGGATTCCTGTAACATCAGTGATCCGGGATCCTACCCGCGCAAGATTTACACACAATTTGTGCGTATGCCTCACCATGGTTTCCTCAGTGGTACTGAACCCATGTCTTAGATGAAGATCAAGCCAGACACAATCAGCACCTAAACCTGCAGGATCAAAAAAATTGCACCTGGACATTTTGAAGATGCATAAGTTGTCCTTTTCCAAATGTGGGATGCTGTTTCACCTGGGATTTTTAGCATAATATTTCAATCATGCAAAAAAACAACTACCCATCAGCCAGCGGGACTCTCGCAAATCCAGAAATTTCCTACTGTACTCTCCGTGGAAACGAACATGGAAGATGAAATGAACGAATCCGAAAGGAGATTCCGAACTTGGAAACCACCATTTTGAGGTTCTATGGTGAATTTCAAATGAGTGAACTGAAACAAATCTGTTTGGAGAGGGGGATTTGTCGACACTATGCCACCGGCATTGGGCTCTAATAAGGTTTTTCGAATTCATTTTGGACCTCTCCTGGTCACCAAGTAGGTGACACAAGAAAGGGTTTTGCTTGAAGTCGAATCATCTCTATAGGAGTTACATTGGAGGGAACTAACATGAAAATCCCGCCAAACGGGAAAAGGAAAATCATCTTCAAGAGAGCCGTGGGAGAAGGATATGTTAGTTTCCAGGAGGGTACTTCCAAATCAATGCCGCTTTCCATACCCAAATCAATATTCTTTTTCACCAACCAGCGCACAAAAAAAAACAACACTTGAACCCGATCATGCAGCATTTGAAGCCACTCATGAAAATTGCGTTAAAGAGTAAACCTTAAGCAGCAGGTTGTTTTGAAACACGGTAAAATTCTTCATTTGCAAATGGGGAGGGGGGTTTCTGCCTTGCAGCTTCGCTTCATCTTCCAGCGGTGCCAGCCTTGCCATTTGGAACTGCCATGGGCATCAATGATGATGAGCTTGTGGACAAGGCCTCTGCCGCTCTACGCTGCAACTTAGCGCAAGTAAAGGGTGACCCAAAACCCCCTCCCTTGACAGACCTGAAAGATGAACTCCCCAAATTCTTCAGAAAGCGACGTATTAATAGACGATATATATATATATATATATACATGTTTACTGTAAGACCTTATCACCTGCGGTTAATGACTTTTTTTTCTAAATCCCCCATTTCTTGGTGGTAACACGTCCTGACGATTCCTTGGTGTTGTGATTCTTTGTGAGTAGTGTCCCAAAATTTGTCATAGTAGGAGGACAAGGATCAGTAAATGACTTGTGTTGACGTACACCTGAGTACTCAGGAACTGACACCTATGACCATTGCAGAACAATCTAGATTAAGGATGAGATGCCTCCATATCCTTCCGCTGTTATAGCGATGTGCCATTTGAATGAACAGCGTGTCTCCCAAACACCCAAGAAGTACAGGTATTGCAAGTTTGTTCTGCTGTTGGCGATTGGCGTCAGCCCTCTTGAGTTTGTTGCCTATCAAACGATTTCTGGACTAGACCATGTGGATTAAGGAGTGCTATTTATCCAATATACACGACATGTTTGTGCCATTTCTTTGGAGGGTTTTCCTCAACAGAGGTACCTGGAAAGTTTTTCAATAAAGGTAGGACAGACATGTGCGATATCCAACCCCGTGTTTCCACTATATATGTTTCCGTCGGCATTATATTTGTTTCCGTCGGGAATGTTCCTTATAATTTGTTGGTGCCATCCGCAGCATAACACCAAGGGCAGCGCATGAATGCATGACGAACCCTCCCATGCCACTCTCAAAATGAAACTTGATACACCTCACAGAAACCCAAAATGATCCGTGCAGAACGTGTTTGAGGTTAGTGGGGGGGGTGTTGCAACCCCAGCTCTACCCAGTTGTATACCTACATGTGTTGTTGGGACATCAAATTGCCTTGGAGCCACAGTGACAACCAAAGTCTTCGACTGAGCAGACGGGACCTACCATCCGGGGAACGAACATATCCTCACCCAAGGCACTTTTGAGTCGAGGATTTTCAATTTCTACAGGTGGGATATCTTTGTTTCCCGTAGGGGAATACGATGCAATACGCCCTCCCAAAGTTTAACATGGCCCCTGAAAAGTTACCTTCCCAATAGGAAAGTAGTCTTCCAACCACCATTTTTCAGGGGCGAGCTGTTAAACTTCGGGGGTGTAAGCTGTACTTTCCGGAGAACTGTTTCCTGCTATTGGCTCCTTCCAAAGTGTTTGGATAACGACCGGGCCGCCGACCTGACTAAGAATTGTGATTTATTAAGGGAGACCTGCCCCAAAAACTGACATGACAATGGAACATCAACCATTTGAAGATGTATAAACATGGGAATTGTCCATTGTCATGTTAGTTTTCGGGGATGGAATTTCGGTTGTCGAATAGTCAATAGTTAGTTGTTAATTGTTTGCCAAGTTTTTACATTTTATTTGTTGGGATTTTCTTTGGGAATTTTAGAAGTTCCATTTCTAGGGATTGGTTGCTTCCGCTGGTGAGTTGTTGTTCCTACACCAAGCTCCACGGATGTTTTCCGGTGTTTTTTTGTCAGTGGTAGAGATCATAGAACGTGGATGGCTAGCCACTCCCAAAAAGGTGGCGAAAAGTAAGGGGCCATGCGGCCATGCCATGATAAACCCCAATTCAAGGGAGTGGCGATCGCCATCTAGGTTCTGGGTGGTATATAGTTAACACTCAATTTGCAGTATAGTTTAGCCTTATTGAGGGAAACCCATGATCAATATGCCCTTAATAAGAGGGGGGGTAGGTTGACCAGCACTGAACATCTACGACTTTGAATACCATGCCTTCCCAGGAGCTTAGGAAGGTACGGACGCCTACCATTCAAGATCGTTGTTTTTGTTCACCTCATTGAGGTAGCATTTGTCTCAGCATCTTCACTGAACCGGTCACTTCTGATCAGCGAAACAAATCCGTGGTTTGGTGGTTCGGGGAAGTATAGATTGAGGGTCCGATTCACCTTTTTCGGACTTTGAGTGTGATGATTTTCCCACGACTTTCCCATGGTTTTTGGACATGTTGGATGCATGGTTTTTCAAGCGTGTATATGAGGAGTATTCGAACGGAATCAGACAACATAGACAACACATAGCACCTAGCACCTGTAGTCATGTTTTTCAGTTAATTGCTATCTACTTAAGAGATCTTAAGAGTTCTTTTTTTATGAATTGTGTTGACAGTATACAGTATATGTCTCATTATATTATTATATAATATTATGTATCTATATATCTAATCTCTATTTGTTTTGGCCACATACAATAATTTTAAATTGCTGCGATTTAGATTCTCATCAAACATTGAAGTTCTGATGATCATGAATCATGATCCACATGGAACCTATACAGTAGCTAGATGTATCCTTTCGCCACTTCACATCAAATTTCGCCCCTGGACCACTGACCAAGGTTTTTTGTGCTGGCACGCCATGCCAACATGTGTTTTGCAAAAGCTGCTTGGTCACGTTTAATGCGGGTTTCTTTCGTGGTTTTCCAGCCCTTTGTGAAAAATCACATGAAAACAACCAAATTCGACACGTTGGTTATCAGAAAATGGTATCCCAAATCACCCGCAGAGGATTCCCCTCCTGTTCAAGTGGGGTAAACATGCAATGGTCTGACCTGGTGTAACCTCCTATTTGGATAATCCCCACATCGGATGATCAGCTGCCTGCCGCCACTGCCCCCATTACATTTTCACAGTTGTGGGACAAAAGGTTGCAAAAGTAGTATGTGAAAACGGCAGCATATGTTTTTTATGATTTATAACATCTAAAGCTAAGATAGCTGCAGGATTAGCCGTAAAGCTACCAGAAGTTTTCTTTTACCAAATCGTGGATAGGGAATGTGCATGACTGATATGACTGCACATGCTTTTCAAGTTGTTACTGTCGTGCGTGAAGCATTCCACCTTTGTTTCTTGGAGTTCTTTGTTAGCTGTTTGTTGTTAGTTGATGTGCGCAATTCATACCACTTCAACCCCTCTTACGGTTGAGTATTCCCTTTGAGTTTTGAAAGTTTGCAACTTGTCACCTCGTCCTTCAAACAAGAAACTCTTCCCAAAACAAACCATGGAACCTCATGATCACCCCATTTTAAAGGGAAACTTATCGTCCAAACCTCCAGTCTTGGGTTTCATTTATGTTTTTGGAGGTGTATAAATTTGAGCTTTGAGTACAGTGTCCCCATCAGCTGAAAAAAAATGCACTATTTTTACTTTCCCCAAACTTGGATAAGGGAATGGAGGAATGGATTTATCTGAATCTAGTGGATACAAATGTGTGTTCAATACATTAATCATGGGAAAATGGTGGTACCCTTAGGATGGTTCCCTCAATAATCAACCCCATATACACCTCATAATGGATATCTATTGGGTATATCCCCTTTGACTTAAGATCAATTCGTGTTTCTCGTTTCGTGATTCCCGTGGGCAAGCAGAGCCTTTGGCACATTGGACAACAGGCTGTTTGACTCGAGCATTGGAGAAGCGAAAGAACTGTCCAATGTGTTGCTTGTCGTCTTCGAGAAAACCTTTCACCTGCAGAACGGTAATTTTGTCTAAGTGGTGGTTTCATTTTTTTTGATTTTCACCCCGATCCCTGGGGAAATGATCAAATTTGACTAATATTTTTCAGATGGGTTGAAACCACCAACTAGATGTTTTACATCAATTTACCAAAATATCATTCGTAGTTTATAGATGCAAGTTTCAATGATTTTTTTGGTATTTGTTGAGGGGCGCCATGTCCGATGATGTTTGATCAAAGTCATTCCTGATTTAATGTAATCATTGAAGAGGAATCTGCGCGAAGTTACGGAGATCAAAGGAGTTTGAGGATGATGTATTGGAACCATGGCAGAAGAAGACTATTTCCCATGGGATCCATGTTTGGTATATTTACCTACATGTTGTTCATTTTTGTGGTAAGAGAGAGAGAGAGGCAAATTTTCCCTTCATGGATGCTATGGGTACATGATTTGAAGGAACGCCTCGGCAACGTTGAACGTTGATGCCTTTTTTTGCTGAGAAGATGCTTACACATCTCTCCAGATCCAACGGCCGTGCAACAACACGGTGGTTGAAAACCCGAAAAAAAGGCCCATGATAAGTGCACAATGAAGATGTTGAGAAATGGATGAAATATGACCTGTGATACTGGAATATCATGATATTTTACAACAATAGACTAGAGGTGGGGGTTTCAAACAGATTTTTTATCAACCAGTCAACCCCCTATAAAATTGGGGAAGGATGGACCCATTCTGACCCCTAACACTATCTTTTTTGCATATTTTTTTCCAACCAGTTTTTCGAGATCGCCCACCACCTAGACATAAGTTACTGCATCACTAAACAGCTTCACGGGTGGTCTTTTATGAAAGCTTCCTTCAATTCTTGATAAGGTAAAGCGGAGTTAGATCCCGCAGAGATGAGACCGATGCTTGATTTGCGTGGTGATAAGAATGAAGGGAGATGTGGTGAAAGGAGTTGAAGCCTTTTTTGGGGGATGTCTACTTAAAGGTATGATCAATATCAAGCAACAAGCAAGTCATATTGGCAAGATGATGCAAGATTTGGCATTTCAAAAACCAACTTCAACATTTTGTCCCATTCCCTTCCGTTTCACACTGATCATTGGAAGGATCTTTCGAAACTTGTACGCCCGGTCATAATTCATATTCACACATTATCTTCACCTTTTATGTGTTTCGGTTGGTTGTTTACTCCCTTTGGTGGGAGCAAAAATCGACGTCAGGAATATCCTTGCCCGAAATTTGGTGGACGAGCTGCGGGTGCGATGCAGGCATCATGCGCTCGGTTGTGCCTGGCAAGGTACTGTACAAGAAAGGGCAACGCATGAAACCAGTTCCTTTGATGCATTGGTTTGGGCGTGTCTAGGCTTCGCACAAGTCATTGCATGACTCATGACCCTACATGATATTCTGGAACATATTGGCGCCCAAACTTGTGTACCGCGGGTCATTGGTGGTTTGAGATTCCGGACCTCCACTGTTGCCCGGATGATTTGTTGGGAAGAAAGCGCATCCAGAAATGATGTTGAGGGAAATGGCCTTGCTTTCAGTGTTTTCTAGTTTGTTTGATGACTTTCAAAACTAAGCATTACGTCGTATCCATTGCTATCTTAAAAGCCTGGCTTTTCTGAATATCTGTGAGTCAATGACAGACCACCAGTGACTTAAGAATTTTGTCGAGCACATTGGATCAGTAGATGTTCTTACTTCTTACAGTACCTTTCCCTAACAAGGGGTGGCTGGACAGTCATAGAATAAATAGTTTGATGATATTCGCCAAGAAAGAACAAAGATCAAGGTGGAAAATGTTTGTAGTGCTACACCTGGGAAGTACTGCACGCCATTATGCGATGTGCAGCACCCAAAAGACCTAAACAAAAAAGTTCTGAGGGCCACGAATCTTCAAATGGACACTGTTAGAGATGCATGGGAATTGGAGATCAATGAATTTAGTGGTCCCAGAGAAATAAAAAATTATGCCTGTTCCCAGAAATAGTTTTTTCCCAGAGAGGTGGATGCATACATCCCTGAAAATGGCCCCTTTGGAACAGGAGATCCCTTTTGGAACGTATCATTTTCAGGTTCTACGTTAAACTTAGGGGGTGTTCCGATCTGTATTATCATTTGCTGTATATGTTGGAATATATCTTCCGTGCCTTTCGGAAATCTAGTTTGTGATAAGGTTTGGATATTTCTTATTTGGTTTTGTATCCAGAGATAGGCATCATTAGAAATAGATTGGTGGGGTGAGTTTATGTATGTTTATGTAAATAGGGCAGGTTCCGTGATCTCCTTTGATTTCCGCGATTTTCGCCCTGTCCCAACATATCTCACCAACAGTTCAAGAATGATTTTTTGGGTTGTTTCATTAAGTTGAGTTACAGTAGTGTTCCAAACATTTCCAAATACCTGGTGAGTAGGTGTTTGAACTTCCAAACATCTTCTGAGAAGTTTTTAAAGGTCTCAAAGATCTCCTCACAAGGCATTTGGAGGCGTTCGGAAGACTAGGGTTATGTCTTTTGTCAATCTTCACTTTGCATGATTGCACGCTGGGGAAACTCGAGAATTTTGCCTAAAATCAATCTGTGCCCACCGTCCACTATCCCACCATCTATCCATTCATGATAAGGCCTTATCACAACCTTTTTCTCGTTGGGAAGGGCCGGCACTGCCGGGGGTAGTTTCATAGATTCTCATTCCATTGTCCTGGAGTTCCCTTGTTTCTTTTGCTGATGTTAGCATCCCATATTAACCTGTTTTTTGTCCTGCTTCGGCGTGAGGTTGTTTGGTGGTGACCAATCTTCGTTTGACCGCAGAAGTGGATTTATTGTGCCAAGATGTCCAGTCTTTACATGAAGCCAGGCTTAAGATTGGCCCACACTTGTCTAGTAATCTGCTCTTTCTCCCAGAATCATGGAAGTGGAAAATTACAAAATGAAAGGAAACTAATATTGGAGGGACCCATTATCCACTTCCATGATTATGGGAGAAAGGGGTACAGATTTTGAACGCCATGTGAAAATCGACAAAGTGCGGATGTTTTTTACTATTGGTTTGCTACCCTTGGACCTCAAAACCATGAAAAATGAAGGTTTTACACCCCCAATACATGGGTTATAACCCCTAAAAAAGAAATTTGTGGGTTCCCATGGTACTTTCAGTTTTGCCAGAGGGTAGTCAGTTGTTAAACAGCGACTGGAGTTCTATTCCCAAGTTCCAAAAGCAGGTTGATCCATGAAATCGGTGGGCCGTAACCCCTAATACGAAGATTTAGCTACTAGTTCAAATGTTATAAGTTAGGAAGGTTATAGGACACTACGTCCTATTCTAGGTGGTGGTTTTCTCCGGCCGCTTAGGTCCAAAGTAGCGGGAGCGATTTGTGGGGATGATTGTTTTTCCCAATCCTACACCTGGAGCAAACAATTCTGGAAGTCCTAAAATGTCCTAAAAAGAAAGGGTAGGCAAACTTTGGATTTGGAACCCATGCTTGGCTTATGTAATTCATTGGGTGGGTGGGTGGTGACGCTCTTTGGAGAGTAACATTTGATATTTTCAGCGTGTGTTTTTTGTGTGTTTGTGTGGGTATTGTTCTGTGTTTTCAATAGCGAATTTCTGGTCGGTTGCTTGAGCAAGTTTTGCATTGAATGCAAGACACCTGTTTTTTGGAAAACCTTGCGTTTCAGCTAGAGAATTATTTGCGTAATCATGACAAGCAATCAGAGTCTACAATGGCCTGGTTGACATGATGGCGACCACTTTGATGCGCATCATAAAGAAATTGAAAATAGGAAGGCGTTGTTATTCGCCCTCATTTCTGATATGGGGTACATCAAAAAGGGGTACGTAGTTTGATTACTGATCGCGTGATTCTTCAGGAAGAAAATCGAAAGTTGAGAGAGGAGAATCTTCAAAATCGACAAGATATCAGACGCCCGGTTGCAACAGAACATGTTTTTTGTTCTACCTACAACTGCACGGGGTCTACAAGACGTTTGGAGAGAAGAATTCCGGGGATGCAACTATTTCTCCACCTCTGTTAAGCGTTTTTGGTTTCACTTATAGTTTTACAGACTGTACCCTACAATCCGAGAGAACCAAAGTCATCAACCACGACTTGATTCATGGATTGCACAAAAAAAACATGTTTTTTGGTTGTCACTACTCGCACGATTTGTGTGGATAAAATCCCTGATGACCCGAGGTATGATCATGAAAGAACTTCAGCTCATGAAGCATCAAAGCCTCCAAAGTTATGAGCTAGCAATTCCACGAAAACATGTGCAGATTCTATGTGCCGTGCCGGCAATTTGTGGGGATCGGGGCAGGTTAAATGTTATTATTTTTTGTCCTAACTAGTATGAGACATTGAATGTTTCAACACCTCGAAGTGCAACTAATTCTTGGTGAAATTAAGGTGATATTGATGGTTCAATATCCGGACAAGTTGAACAACTGTCACACTGGTTTACATGCTCGACTTTTTTCGATTGAAATGAGTACAAATTGATTTGTTTTTTTAATCGTCAAACATTTGACTTGATCTAGTTTTGTGTACGTTTAGAGTCGTGGGAAATGAAGTCTACCATGTTCACCCCCCCCCCTTTCCCAAATGTAGTCCTCAAAGAAACACCGAGTTCAAATAAGACTTTACAGTCAATCGTTGTTTTTTTGGATTGCGTTTGGTGGTGCACACTTCGCTTATTTTTGAACTTCCTTGTTTCCAGAGTAAATCATAGATGGTTGAAAACCACTCCGGAAGCCTGTAGCTCAGCTGCAGCATCAGGGAACTGCAACTAATATCCACTCCTGAAGACAAAGAACCTTCCCAATTCTGAAAACGGCGCCCCAAAAATATATGTTGGCCATCTATTCTTCCAGGGAGCAAATTGGCCCAAGACTTTGGGCCTTAGGGTCAATTCGCAGTGCAGAAGTACTTGGGAGACTGGTTTTGTTGAAATGAATTGCAGCTACAGTCGGTGCCAGAAATAATGCAGTAAGGAACGTTCCTTGTTCAAATTGACTTCTCTAATTTCATGATTTATTTCCTAGGTGGTGGTTTCAAATATTGTTTGTGTTCACCCCTATTTGGGGAAATGACCCAATTTGACCGATATGGTCAGATGGGTTGACGCAACCAACTAGTTTCTCTATTTTTGCTCCTTTGTTCATTTGTTCAATTCATGCGAGGCTTTTGCAAACCAATACAGCTGAGGCAAAAACTTCAGCGGGAAGACCTATAGTTTTCGCGCCTCTTTAGATGAGAAAGTGTCCGACTTAAAGGAGTGAACTCTTCCGGTGCTCCAAAAAAACCTGGCATAGAGCATTTTGTTTTGCGTTTTGTTCATTGTGTTTTTAGGATCTAAAATCTAAATACCTTCCTGCAACAGGTACTTGGGGCATTATGGGTGTTCAAAATCATTCCAGTAGCGCTGACATAAGTGACCAGTTTCAGGTTTACATTATCTCTCCAAGAAAGTTCAGCTGAGCTACGAAAAGAAATCATGGTTGTTTAGGGTATATACGGGATTATACTACCCAGTTATATGGGGATAAAAATCCGCCATTATAATGATCAATGATCCCTATTAACCAACCAGTACAATGGAAAGTAGGAGGGTTTTTGTTCGTGGCTCATCTTGATGAACAAAACTCTTCATGTCCAAGCTGGGTTGGACAAGTGCTGTGTGGGATGAAAAATGGCCTGATTTTGGGACAATGTTTCAACAAAAATATGCAGCCGGGGCATGTGAGATTCATTGAGGTATTTAGTCGACACAGGGGGGTTCCAATCCGTTTGTACTGAGCTTTTTTTCGTTGGTTATGCAGTTATGCCAATTGTTTCAAGGGGAGGTGTGTTTATAGCGCCCGGAAACTCCGCCTTTTTTGCTCACCCTTTTAAAAGGTGGTTGTTTGGATCCGGGAATCTCACCCAAAATCCCCTGGGAATACATCCCACCTTGGGTGGATTGGATTGGTTCAATGCCACATGGATTGGACGAAAACCTTGGAAGAACACCTGTCACCTCCTATAAACATGGAAGTGACTTACATGGGTGTATCTCTCCAATAGAATCGTTACCTTTTCAATATAGCCATTGTTTTCACGTCTATCATTTTGTAAGAGTGTTTGGTTGGTTGGTTGTTTGTTTGCTTGTGAATACGCAGTGGACATACTTGGTGTTTAAATGTGCATTTTAATCTGTACTGCTTCCCTTGATGTTTTGTAAACACGTGCTTGTTATCTTGATTGGAATTCAATCCCCAAATGCAGTCAAATCAAAGGCTTCAGCATGTAGCTGCATCTATTTCGGCAACGTGTTGCAATGTTACATGACGTCATCCCAAGTAGTTTAGGAAGGGAATCCTCCTTCTTTCAATATGGAATCCCACGGTGGTGAAATCTTTTCTGATTAAGTTGATTGCAGTCTTTGTAGTTCTACCAAGTTGCCACTATTATGAATGATCTTGGTTCCCAAGATGAGGGCCATTTCCTTTTCAAGCTGCGGGGGAAAATGAATGTCGAAACCGCAGGAGTCAATCTCCAAGAAATTCGACATCGAACCTGTTTCATGGCTGGAAATATCCTCCTTGCGGGGAGTTTGCTGATGAGCTATTTTGGGATGCTGATGATCCGTTAGCCTTTTCACAAGCTGGGTAACGGCTGGAAACACCTGCACAATGAAAAAAACAACTTGGTTGTGTGGTTTTCATGTATAGTTCCAACCAACTTATAAAGGATACTAGGCCATAAAAAGGGCCCTTACTAACCAGCCAGTATAGTGGGCTATAGTATATGCAGGTTTTTTTCCTGTAGCTCTCCTGGGTATTGGTTTTATTTGGTAGTACTGTGATTAGTGACAAATGCCTCCTAGCCGGCAAGTGACTTGTGACGTTTTTTGCCAGAACTCAGAACCCTGGATCAACCCCAAACGCACCAAGACAGAACGTGGATTGCCACATAGCAACGAAGGTTGAATCATAAATACGGCCCTCACTGCTTAAGTTGTGACTCCATAAGAAATAAGTAAATGTACCTTGGAAAATATTAGAATATAATGTAATCCGTAAGGTTGGAGCAACGACCCTATCAATTGACGACCCTTTTTGCGATGTTGATCCCTTGATCTTTTCACTGCATTTTATGTTGGTGACTTCAACCAAAAAACACCGCCTTGGACCTAGAAGTTTAGATTGATTTATATACCCATCTAGAGTCTCTAGAGTCACAAGATCTAGGAAGTTGGTAAGTGATTTGTAACTGGGTTATAACCCCAATGTACCCCATGTATGAGTAGGTTACAAACCATGTAGAAACTATTTACTAAGTGCCGGGGACATCCAAGTACAGATGCAAAAAAATCCAGTCACCAGCAGGAGAAGTACATTTTTTCAGAACCCGAAGCAAAACACCTTTATTTGTCGCTGGGGGGGGGAGCATGCCCAGTCATACCAATGAGGTCTTGAATAAGTCTCCCAATCCTGCAGATGTCCAGACGCAAACCAGATTTGTTTTTTATTTGTTCTCAGTATCCACCTGGCAGTAAGTAGATGATCATTCCAACTTGATCAAGTTCCTGGTATTCTGTTCTACATTTAATAGAGATGACAAGGCAACTCCCATGTAGTTCATTTGTTTAAGAACCCACGTCTTACAGAAGTTGTTTTTAGCGCACTGGCTCGCCTTCTGATTTCAAAGTGGAAATTGGATACAGATCGGCGCAAGAATCGAGCTCATAGGCTGAAATATCTGACACCCAACCATCTTGACAAACCGGCAGGACTTGAGACTAGAGTTTGGGATTGAACATTTTTTGCATCTAGTTAACATCAACGGATTAGCTTCAAAGTAACCAACCTATTGATTGTGGTCACCCCCATTTTTTTGGGGGGGCAACATGCCGTCTCTCGAAACCCCCACGAGAATTGGATCAAATAACAGATTGGGTGATTTTTTCACTCCCTGAAGCTCACAGTTTGCCTCTAAAAATAGACCTTTCCCAAAGGACATGTATTTTCCAACCATGGTTTTTCTAACAGCGTTTGCTGTTAGTTTCACGAGAGGTGGTAATTCTCAGTATTTGATGGTGATACCGTTACCTACAAACCTTGTCAAAGCTCCGACAGCGAGGATATCTTTAAGTTGATGTACTGCTTGAAGCCTTTTGGCCATAGACGTGTCTGCTGGGAGGGCAAAAAGTCATCCCAACTTTTGCGTCCCGGGTGATGTTGAAGATTTGTTGTGTTTGTGGGCAATGACGGTGTCAGACTCTTTAATCAACTACTTATATAACTATGTAGCTATTGAATGCTATTGATTTTGGAGTGTCTAAGGAGCCAGTCATGATGTCAAAGTCACAAGCTCATTAAAAGGAAAGTACCATCCCTGAAACCAACAGTTTGTCCCTGCAAAAGCTGCTATGGAAAAGTGATTTCTCTTGGAATATGGAAACCTGGACAGGTAGAATACTAGCAAACAAGATAAACAAGTGCTATCTTTCACACCTTTGAGGTGCTAAAATTTGTTTCCGGCGACCACCTATCTTATAGACGATTGTTGTCCTGTGTAAAAAGGTTAAAACCTGGATGAAGCGAAGCTTCACTTTATATCGTGTGACCCCCCGGTTCTTGAAAGGTATAGTTAAACGGTGTAAGGCCTATATAAATGTCATCTATGTTGAAGATTGTTGAAGATGTTGAAGTGTATTTTTTGAGGGTGGTGATGAGTTTGGTAGAGATTCAACCCACGTCCCAAACCAATTAGGTTCAACTCTCCAATGGTTGCAAGTGGAGGAAACTATGTGAGTATGTGCTAAAATTTTGTGTATATATGGGGGGTTCCTAAAATGGTGGTACCCCCAAAACACCTCAAAATGATCATTTTTAGTAGGAAAACCCATGGTTGTTGGGTACCACCATTTTAGGAAACCCTCATATATATATATATATATATCATGAACATCCCATTTCTTGACACTGCATCAGCTTGTTTTGTTTATCACTGCTTTACATACTTTAGAGCTGCCACATCCCATGAACAGTCATTCGTTTGGAGGAGCAAAGGTCCCACACCATTGATTCCTTCATCAGATCAGGGGAGGTCCTCAGATTTCAGGCAAACACCTCCGAAGTTGAACAGCGAGTTTACCCCTGAAAAAGTATATATGGTTGGAAGATACGTCTTTCCAAAAAGGGATGGCCAACTTACAGGGACTATATGTCTTTGCAAAAAATATAATCATCTTCAAACAGCACCTTGGGAAGGGGATAGATAGATTGTTTATTTTCCAGGACTAACTTTATGAAATGAAACTCAGTTAGTTCTTGGAAACACCTGGATTCCTGGCCAAGACGGAATCCAGGACAGAATCCCAAGGGGCACTAACTATAGCCCATAGCATCCATGTATGGTATGTGTACCTACATTTACAATAGAAATCAACTAAATGTAGGTAAATATACCATACATGGATCCTATGGGAACTATCAAGATATGGCCATAAAGTTACGGAACCTCTTGTTTTGTCCAGACCTGGCGATAGACATTGGGTGTATGTCATGTGTATTGTCTCAAGATACCAGGCTTCATTTTTGCAAACAAAAAACATCAAATCATTTCCCATTTCTTGAGGGACAAACCCAAACTATGCAGTGATATTGGTAGTTGTATTGGTATATGTATGCATAGCTAGATGTATTTCAATGTGGAGGAGGAACATGTTTTGATATGTGCTGGGATCTAAACTCCCATGATTTCCATATAAGTAGGGGATGGTCATCAACCCAATTAATAGGGGTTTATATACCCGTTACAAGGATTCCCTATTAAAGGTGGGATGGCCCAAATGCTGCGAGATGTTTGCTGTTTGTTTTTGCAATGCCTCTCATTGTCACAGAGGTTGGGATGTTGTTCTCCAAAAAATGAAATGAAAAAAACAGCCACATAAAAACACTGTTCTTATAAAAAGTTATTTTTATATTTTTTATAGTTTATTTTATGTTGTAGTTTTACGCATTTCAGCTACTGTTATTTTTTTTTGGTTTGAATTCCCAGGATATTCCGAAGTAAGAATTTCTTTCATAAGGGCGACCCTAGGAATCCCAAACTACCGGGCCCCAAACCACCAATTCACCACTAGGTGATGATAGGATTCTTAAGGGGGGGGTGGTGATTCCCCTAATTTTCCCGAATATTCACCAAATCTTTGGAAGGAATCCATTAGGGTTCCCCAGGAACATTTAACAACGGTGACTACGTGATTGTTTCGTTCATGCCACTGGCCTTGGTTGGTTCTACCAAGGCCGTTACCTGAGCAGAGCTTGTTGGAAGAGAATGGTTTGGAAAGTGAACCATGGGTGGCTTCAACTGCACGAATTCCCTCATGGGAATGGAAGGGTATTTGGAGGATCATCCCATCTAATAAGTGGTTAATAACCATGGTGATCTTAAGTCACTCTAAGGATCGGGTTGTTCGCTTCCAATTGGGCGTTTCATGGCTTATAAATGGGGGTTACTAAACACTTACTAACTGGGATGATCCTCCAAGTACCTTTCCAATGCCACTCCCCCCAGGAAATAAGGCCTTATTTTAGGGATCATTTATCATCATTGCCCCTCAAATAAGCCTTACTTACCAAGGTCTTAGTGCAAGGGGTGGGTGGCATTGGGGGAGTGTACCCTCAAATTCCCATGATTACCGAAACCTATCCAGACCAACAGTTCGACAATACTCTTTTGTGATCAGAAAGTGTTTTGTTTTCTCAATTCAGTAGCCAACTCCAAATGGGAACAAAGGATGGAACATGTTTTTGAATAGGAACAAATGATCATTGGTAAATCCTTTTGAAAGCATCCAAAATTTTGGTTCCAGCGCTCTTGGGTGTTCTTCTTCTTTTCCTGGCGAAGGCAGATAAATCCACATCACATGGCCTCAATTGATGGAGCTTTTTGCTGGAAAGTGCCCATGCGAATATCAGTCTTTTTGGTGGTTCAAACTTCAAACTGGTTTACTTACGATTTACCCAACCCTGAGGTTGCAGCTGGGACAGATGATTTTTTACCTGACATCAGTCAAATTGACACACTGTGATTCTAGCATTTCCTGTCAAATGATGAGTTGTGATATTTTACCTTTGCGTCGCTTAGAAAGTCCACCGGGGGATCTTGGCTCCGAGATTCCTGTGTTTTTTCACATATATTTCGATACAGAAGTATATATATATATATACTCTATATAAATATACAGTTTGTATCATACTATTTATTTGCAGCCCACAATACAATACAAATTGAATTCTTGGCATGAACAAGAAAAACAATAATATTTAGCATTCGTAGCAAATACTTCTTCCAGGAAAGTCCTCGGCTACACCGGGNTTTTTGCAAAAGCCGAACTTTAGCCAATGGTAGATCCCGAAATGATTATCCCTTGAAAAGGGAATGCCAAGGATAGTAAACCAGGAACTGTTTGCTTATCTTTCATAGCCTTTCAGGTATCTATGAAATGCAAGAAGTGTTTAGGGATTTCCATCTGCATATTTTCCCATCCTCAGAAATCATGAATAGACGCTACTAAGCAACAAGCCAAGAAGTCATGAGTGTTCACCCTCTTTTTTTGATTCATCCTGAACAAATTGGGTGCTTCACAATGGGATGCGAGGGCTTCCGTTATCCAATTACACTGCAGTTAGAGTGGGATGTTTGGGGAAACAGAAGTACCTAAAAGATAGGGTGTTTAAAAATCGTTGCCACTTTGGCAGCCGGCTTCATGGTCCCCATCACAGGAAATAAGGTGCCGTGAAGTGTTCTAAATGTATGTATTTCGATATGTAAATAAGATTAAATACACTTCAATGTATACATGACAGCTACTGGTCATTGCAATTTTGCAAATGTAATGTAAATGTGTAAATGTAACTGCAAGGGTATTCTATGGAATAGTACATTCATATGTCTATAACTGTCCCTACTTTCAACTGAACGATTGGGTAGGATTCCCCCAAGAATTAGGCTTATATTTCAATCAAGCATTTTTTCCGTGAGGTGTCTATAATACCGTTACATTTACCAAACATTTCAGGTACCAAAAATGGAGGAATCCTCACCTATGTAAGCTGTATGGATACGGCTTATGTTGAGGGAAAACCCACCCCCAGAATAGCCTTAGGTTCAGTACCTCTATTTAAGTACCTGAAGTTCTTGCTGATACATCCCCTCCAAAAAAGATGGGTCCCCTTTTGAAGGCCACAAAAAAAAGGCCATTTCGGTACGCCAGGTGTCCTTGTGCATCAATTCTCAACTTCAACCGGTGACTCAATTGATTGCCAAAGACAAGCAACCTTGAGGACAGTGAAACCGCGAGTTTATCAAGATCCCCTGCAGAAAAAAGAAAAGCTGCGCACTATTCTCCTGTTGGAAGGCAAAAATGAGATGTATACCTTTACGCAATAGAATTTGTTTTGTTCATTGAATATTTAAATATATTCAATGCTTATGTCTATAGTTAGATTTGTTGTGTATGGTTTCTCCTCAGGGTTTCATCTAACTATGTTTGTAAGCCAACTTTTTGTGTAATGCCTAAAAAGCTTGGTTTTCGGAAGGGCCACCCCAACCCCAACCCCCGAAGGAACGGCGGGTTGCCCCACGGTGTGGACGAAAATAACGGGCTGGATGGTGTTCATTTTTTTGCAATTTGCCAAAAAAAAGGTTTGCAACTTACAACGGTCTTGAAACACTTGTGACTCGTTCCAACAAAAATCGGGGGAGAAACATCTTATAAGATGAAAAACATTACACTCCTGAAGATAAACATAGAACCTGAAAATAATGGTTTGGAAGATGATTTTCCTTTTCCAGGGGGCCCGTATTCTCAGGTGAAACATGTTAATCTTCTGCGGGTGCAGGTGAGATGTTCACCTGCAATCACCTGCAAACCAAGGTTTGTTTCTCCCCATTTACCCGCAAAAGATCTGACTTTGGTCGACTTGAATTACTCTCAAATGAGAGTGGATCCCAGAAGGGGAATCTTCCCGAACCCAACAAGTCCGGCCTTAAACCTTGCTTTATAATGAGGTATCAACATAACATAGGACATGTGTTTCTTTTGAATGATATATAAATTTATATATACACTGTAGTATTGAGATTATATGTGTATATATATATATTATCTTGTTATCCATCACTTTTTGGGTTTTATTTTTTAGAATAATATTCAAAGTGATATGATATATTTGTATTGATTTATATGTATATCCATATATGTACAACAATGCCATATTGCACATATATGTATATATTTTCATGCATATATATATATATATATACACGCTATATGCATGTCAAGGTGAACGGTATTTTACCCTCCCACAAGTCAGTTCACTTCGGGGAAGGAAAGAACAAGTTAGTCCGTCAAACCATGGCCTACCACCTTGGGAGGGTATTGCAAAAGGTTGCTTCAACAGGGTCATTAAATTACCCCATTGGGAATCAAACAATACAAATCTATGGCATTTTTGAATAGGATGACCACTGTTCAATGAGCTGTTTTTTTCACAAAACCCCGTTTTTTGTGCCAAATAGCTATGGCAACAGATGGGCAAGTGGGGTGGGCATAGTCGGGAGAGGGTTGGAAGGGTAGGAGATGGTGGGGCTTTGAAAAACTTGGACTTTCATTGTCCTGTTTGTTTCGTGTCAGGGTTCTCACAGCTACCCACCAGAAATAAGAGAAAACTATAGACGTTTTTTAGCCCTCATATTCCTTTCATAAGGTGGACTATTCTATTTCTGGTTGGGGGTCCTGCCAATGACTTGATTGGAACCCGAAGGAGGAAACTCACCGAAGCAGTTCTGAATCACCAGTGTTCCGCTGTTGCAATCGCGCATGTGTTGGCTCAAAAGTGATTTGATTCAGAAACTTCCGAACAGCTCCGCATGATTTTGTGTTGGTGAATTTCAAAGCACTGCCGGCATCGTTCGAAGTTCAATACATTTGTTTGATCAGGACCAATCAAGCATTCTCATCAAGGATTTGTTTTCAGATGATTTGAGAGAGTTTAACATGTTAAAGTTGGTTTAGCGGAGTGCAGCTACTCAAGGTCATGCGGCCAGCTCCAAACTTTTGAAGCGCCCAAAGCATACATGCCTACTATTCAGGAGAAAACTTTTCCAAAAACCAGCAAGGATGGTAAGAACATGTGGCTACAAAAGGACCCTGTCTTGCGCGGTTGTTGCTACTTATTTATGACTGTTATAGGCAACCAGCTCAGCTTGCAGAAAAGAGAAACAGCTTCAGCATGCAGTTTCAGTTCCAAATGCGAGGGCACAATTGGCAAAAAAAACTAGCGCGATATCAACTTACCACAGCATCTCTTGGAGTTTTTTGAGCCAAACCAGCAAAGGGTCTTCTTCGCGTGGAGGGGGGGTGCAGGAGAGGTAGCTTCAAAGCCACCAACATTGATTCTCCATAGGGTCTAATGGGATAGATAGATAGATAGATAGATAGATAGATAGATAGCTTAGATGTACGTTGATAAAAGATATACATAGATACAGTAGATATACCGTGCTGGTAAAAGTGCCCACCAAACGGAAAAATAAAATCATCGACTCAAACATGCCCTTGGTGCTTGTTTCCTGGAGATGCTCCTTGGAAACCTAACATGTCCCCTGAGAATCAATGATTGGAAGATATATTCCCTACTGAAATATATAGTCCCTTTTTAGGGGACATCTTAGTTTCAAGGAGGGTCCCACAGATCTGGCATCCACCCCTTGGCCTCCAGAAATCCAGGTCTGACATCTCAGGCCGCCCGCTGAAGCTTGGCCATGTCCAGCGACCGAACGGAAGTAGGGTGAGCCTAGAGACATGGAACGAATCTTGGGAGCTTTTGGAGATTTTACCCAGGGACCCTGGAATGGTACCCTAACCCCTGTTTTGGAGGATTAACCCCCATCTATCCTCATTTTAACACCATTTTAAGGGATTTTTTGGGACTCGTTTTAAGGGGGTATCTTCCAGGGGTACCTTCCCAAATTCACTGAAGCTTTCGATACGTTGGATGAGGTAAAATCCTCCCGAAAACGAGCAAAAAAGGTACTGAACATCGGCCGTTTTTTCTTCCCCCCTAAAAAGGAAAGGAGTTTCGTGTCCCAACCACCCTTGAGAGAGGATTTTATGCTAGTTCGGGGGCAGCGTATTTGACTATGTGGGGTGATTTTTGTTGAACATGTTTCCGGAAACATGAAAAATATTTGTAAAATCACAGAGTAGACGGGCGATTTGTAGAAAGCTTCAGTATTATTTCTGCGATTTTGAACATGTTAAAACACTAGATATAAGCGATTTGTTCCAACAAAATTTCGGAATGTGCAGAAGCAAGATTTGGGAACAGGTGCATTTTGACTAATGAATGATTGAAATATGTGTCCAAGGGTTGCAACTATCATCCAGATATCCATATCCCTGGGGAATACTAGTAGTATCCCAAAAAATGGCGTTACTTCTCAGGAAACTTGGATCATGTGCAAAGAATCTTCAGAAGCACATTGGAGTCCTACCTGTTCCATCACAGCTATCCTCACCCCTGAGATGCCCCAAAACCGTGTGAATAACAAGCTTCTCAACTTACCTTCCCAGCAAAAGGGTTGAACAGCCCGAACCTAAGGCAAATCATTTATACCCCCCCCCGTTCCCCCAAGTTTTGGATAGTCCGATGGCCTTTTTCATATTGCTACTGTCTAAATTACCTAAGAAAATATGTTTCTAGAAACTCGGCAATTACTTTTCGTGGTTTTCTATAGAACTTTTGACGTATCCTTGGAGATTGTCAACCACCCCGGTGGTTGTGATTGCTAGTTGTTGGAGAGCTACGGCTTGGTGAACATATGCTTTTAGAGCATGTTTGACCTGCCAAAAAAAAGATAGTAGATGATAATAGTACTTACATTTACAAATATATATGTTTTAATAGCATATTAATGCATTTGTACATGAATATTGACGTATATTTTCGATTTCTGTATCCTTTTATTTAATCTAAGTATCTACATATATGTCTATACTACTGCAAGCATTCATTAGCGAAAGAGTAGATATTTGCGTTTCACCACCAACAACTATACAATAATAAATGCGCATGGATATACACATATTATTGCCATATATCCAAACAACGATGTATATCAAAGTTCCATCACATTGACTACGCATTTTTTCATTCTCATCTTCACAGTCATCTTCGCATCATTATTCAACATCCGAATGTCGCTCATGTTGCTGAGGCGGAGCAAAGGTCCGGAATTCTCAGGTCAGTTTCTGTTGTGCACCTCTTTCTTCAAAGTCAATCTCCCTGAATATCAACATGACAATCAACAATCACACTGTTTTTAATAGGAGACACATCTTCAAATGCTTGTTTTTCCTGTTGTCGTTGTCATGTTAGTTTAGGGTACCAGCTAGAAATGAAAATTTCCAAGATGGGAGAAGAAACACCATTTTCCCCCAAGGACAGATATGCATTTGGTAAGCCATGTCATGGAGTTTGCATTCGTAAAGGCAAATGTTTCAATGGATGTGCTTCCGGCGTTATTCATCATTGCGACGCCATCATTGATTCTTCCGGACTGCTTGTCGTGGCCGTTTGACTGTCAAGACATAGAGATGAACCAAGAGACATGGTGACATTGATGTTGTTGATGGTTTGTTGGCCGTCATGTTTTTTTTCACCTGTGATGGTTTGGCCAAGATCAAGAAATATACAATAGATTCTGCATCAACAAACTAAGAGACACTGCCCCAACATCCGTTGAGTCATGATGCAGCTGGCTATGAAGGAATCTCACATCCATAGATAAAGGTCTCAACCAACGGTTTTTTTTATCAAAGATTTCCGACTCTAAATCCATTTAAATCCAGCAATCTCCACTGAAAAAATACCCTAAATCTTCAAGGCTCATCACCAAAACCCTTCCTGCCTTCACGTCGACTACCCGGCGCGTTCCCCTTCAAAATCGCCATGCCCAGCATCGGAGATGAAGTGTATCGCTTGGGGATGGACCTCAGCAACGAGGCAGCTGGGACAAAAACATTCATGGAAATTTGAGGGCACGTACCCCCATTGCCACCCTTTACACCATGGTCAAAGTACATGGCGATCACCAACCCCAAAAGGTAGGTGAAAAAAACATGGCTTACATAAACCAATGGTAACTGTGCCATCTACTTTTACACTGGTGTACAGGGAAATACGGACTTAGTAAGGCCTTAGTAGGGGATGATGGTGGTTAATCCCTTACTAAGGGGGGGTTGCCTTCAGATTTCCGTGAGAGCATGCCATGATGGACGCTCCAGGTTTGGAAAGATCACCAGAAAAAAGGTGGGGTTATCACTCAATTTGTAACTAGTAGGGGTCCATCGTGTGGGAGTTTTGCATTTGTACTTGTACATGGAACGGGCGGTTTTTTACGGGAAATGCCAGTAGATCTAGATACCATTCATGGATCCTATGGGAACTAAAAAAGAAACCTCATTGATGACCTGCGACATTCTTTAAGAAGGAACATCGCCAATTGCATTCTTTCAGGTAGTGGTACTGTTAATATGTTTTGGATTTGTTGCCCTGAAAATCGGGGAAGATGCAAGTTTTGACAAAGTCATTTTTGGAAATGCTTTTCAAACCACCACTTAGTGACATTTCCACTAGGTATTGATGCAGCTTCCTTCCACCAGCCGTTACTAGATATATCTTCAACCCACCAGGGTTGATCTGACATGCGGAGACCTGACAGGCAATGGCAGCTTTGGAACAGCTCCCTTTCAGCCATTCAAGTGCAACTTGGGTTTAAACAAAAAAACTAGGTGGTTTCAACATATTTTTAATTTTCAGCCCTACCTGGGGAAGATTATCATTTTGACATGTTTTGAATAATATTTTTTCAAATGGTTTGAAACCACCAACTAGAAATGCTTGGGGAAGACGGAAACTTCAAAAGAACATTTGATGGGCAATCCAAAAGTACCCTCACCAATCCACCCTCTCCTCCAAGAAATAAGGCTAGTAATAAAGAACCTCCATATGTTTCCATGGAATTGGTGGATTTTTTTCACAAAGTTTCCGGGAGGTACCTTTGATCCTCCCGAACCTTGCCAACCTCTCCCAGCAAATCAATTGGGAAGATTGGATCTTCTTTTTTGTCTTTGGGTTCGTGGGCGAGGTTTTTTTGAAGCTCCCAACTCCAGAAAGTACCAGATCATGATGTAAATTTCCCTTTTCTGAAACCCTCTGATTTTTTATGAAATGGTTGGACCCTGGTTGTTGAGTTAGCTGAGTTTCCTGTTCTACGCCAGGTCCAATGGTTCGAGGTGATTTTTAGAGACTCCTCTTTAGCCAGCAGGGTAGCCTCAACACAAGTGGGTCTTTTGCCTTATAAGGCTTTATAGGTAGTACCACTGCGTCCTGCGGTGCGGGGGGATCCATTGACGAACTCATTCAGCCAATGGCTAACCTTTAAAACTTTTTGGGATCAGTTGGAAAAATTAAGAGTCAACTTTTATTCTATGGTCCTTTGGTTGAGTGAATTAGAAACGACTCAGAAAACATGCTGTATAAATCAACATGTTGAAACAATTTGACATATAGATGCATGGACCCTAAAACACTTTTTGTCTTCCGGAAACCATCGGAAACCTGGGATGTTTTGTTTAAGCCTTCTCGGTGAACTCGAGGAGTTACTCGAAGCGACGAAGCAAAAGTTTGAATCTGGACATTTGAAGGTCGGACGTTGAGCTGTTAACTTCCATTTCCCATAGGACCCATGGCATGTTTGTGTATTTACTTACATTTACCATAAAGAAATCATCCATTCATGTAGGTAAATACCAGTTCCATGGATCCTATAGGTTTGGGTCTGATTGTGCGTTCAATGATTTTCTTTTGTTTTTATACATCCGCAAAACTCGGGGAAACGACCCAAGTTTCACTGTAGCATTGCCTGTATACTTTATATACATATATTTATACATCCCCCCCAAAAAAATAATTAACATGTCACCTGAAAAGGGACCATGTCAAAAGGAAAATAGTCTTCCAACCATCATGTTAGGTTTTTGGGGTGTATTATATTATTATATCTATATACCCTAAGAATCATGGGATCTCAAAACTAGGGGTTTGGAGATCCCTAAACCCTCCTATACAGATCCAAACCCCTCTATAGGAGGGTCCAATGATTCTTAGGGTAGTTCATTTTGCTGAAACGTCAACTATTTCCAGATCAATCAAGGATTCACCACGGATGAGGTGAATCTCCCAAATTACCGGGGTTCCTTTGGACCCCAACAACCCATAGAAAAATGGAAGGTTTTAAAGCCCCCAAAAATATGGGTTATAACACCCCTAAAGAAAGAAGGTTGTGGGTTTGTCATGGGTTTTTGATATTGAGTTTTGTGTTCGACGTTTTCTCCAAATTCAAGTGATCTTGGAGTAGATTGAGCAGATAAAATGTGCAGATGGGAGAGGAACAAACATATTTACTATTTACAGAGTATGTACTGGTGGTGTACTTTTGCTTACCAAAAGGTTGAAACGAAAAGAAAGACGTATCAAAGATCTTGGGGAATGGAACCACCTCTGCGGGAAAGGAAATCAGAACTTGAAAATGGGTTGAATGATTAGCCAAATCTTCTAATTAATAGTTAGTGGGGTTGACTTGAACAATGGAAAGTAACACATATTGATTGAGGTGTTCCATTGAGCAATTGTTCCAAACGCTTGGCCGGCATTCCATTTTACTGATTGGTTGGCAGGGCTCCTAATAATGGCTTTTTAGAATCCCTATATATATATATATAATGGGTAGTTTTTTTCCCATTGCATACAGCAAGTAACCAGGGAGTTTTGGCCACTGCGTTTTTTCATTTTCAGGGGTGTTATCCACATCAGCTGGGAGTGTCAAAGCTTCAAGTGAAGGTAATGAGCTCTGTTTCTTCCATAATCATGGTTCAGTAGAAAATGTGCAAATGACTTGAAAGGTAACGATCCTATTGGGAGGACTCTTTTTTTCATGATTATGGGAGGAAGGGTGAATGATTTTGGATATGGCATCATTTCCATGATCCATATACAACAATATGATGGGCAGGTGGTCTTACTTGAAGATAGCTCAACCACAACAGTGACCACCAACCAACCATTAATTGACGAGATGGCACTCCTTCCATTCACATGGAGAAAAGATGTATGTATCCTTATTCATTCAGATAGAGAAATAGAGAGAAGGACCAGCAACAAACCCAAGACATGGGAAGTGCAGTGAGTACTTTAGGAGTACTTTACTTTGACAATGACATATGCAAGGCCAAATGTGTGTGCACTGTCCCATTTCGGAAGTAGCCTCATTATACAGATGTCATTACCAAAAAACGGTGCAGTCAATGGTGACATTCATGTTTCAAAGACCTCCGAGCCACGCCAGGACCCTTCGAACTACATTTGTGCCACTGTGTCCCGTGGGTCTTCTAGCTGCAAAGTGGGACGCCTTTTTTCCCACTTGAGAGAGGATTGTTGACCTTTTGCCTGTCATGTTGAGAATTTACTAAAAAATGAAATTGCCACTGGATTTGAGGTTTGTTAAGCACTGGTATTCGACGTGACCATGCGATAATGTACTTCTCATGCATTCAGACAAAAAAACAAAGTGACCTTAGCAATGCGGAATAGGTTTGATTAGTAGGCAGAAGAGTTCCATCAACCACCAAAAACCTGCCAGTCTTCCACGTACCTTGTTAGGTCTTGGGATCCCCAAGGGCAGCTTCTGGGTTTTGGCCTTTATAAAACTTCCATGTTTGAACTCCTCATACTACGTTTATTTAAGTAAATTTTGGAACGCTAAGGATCTTCTTTATTGTATGTAAAGACCCCATGTTACTAAACAATTGTTAAAAATTGATCATTTCTAGGCAAAGACCCGATGTTACGTAATTGGATGGCACGAAATTGTTGGCAAAGTCCCCATGCCTGGCAATTCTTGGCTTTTTTCTGATGGTTTTTTGTGACCCTTTTTCAAGGGTGATTTTTTGGCCTCCAACTGGGGAATCATATGACTCACGGCTTGAGTCACCTGGGGACCTGGTTTTGAAAAATCAGTAGTGTTGGTCGCTGAACCCCCACCCTACCACGGTTTCACTCTCAGCGGCGATTTTGGTCCGAAGGTATGTCCCCCGAACAGGAGGTAAGGGTGCTATTGGTGCCGGGGTTACCGCCCCTGGTGGTAAAGGCAAGGTGTGAAACCTTTGGAGGAAACGAGTTGCCGGTTTAAAATGGAAGATGTTTTTTTTTGCAACTGTGAATGTTTACCCAAAGGTACTGGCTCAAGCAAAATCAAAATCGTCTGAATTCCAAATCGCCCTTCTTGTCTCCAGCTGCCCCGCCACCCGGATTCCGGAACATAGATCAGCATAGACTCTCGGGGTTGGTACAGCACAGGTGATCTAATGCCGAGATCTAGAAAGTCACAATCACGAGATAGACGTTCTCATGAAGGCTCAAGTATTCACACAGACATGCGCAATGTGCTCCAGGAAGCAGATGATGACCCAAGCGTGGAAGACATGGACTCGTGGTATGAGGAAACCATGTATGACGAGAGTGTGGAGTTCCTAGCTCGAGAAGCTCAAGAACGGCTGCAGTTGAGCAAATTAGAGCGTGCATGCATCGGGGTTTCAGAGGCTATTGCTGTTGCATTGTCATTTCGCGACATGATGATATCTACGTGCGTACCTTCTACTAAGAATGTAGTATCACGAGTATTCACACATGGAAATGATGGAGCCTCATCACACCAAGTCAGTACGATTGCGTCATCATGTGATGCTGCGACATCTGTGGTCTCACAAGTGTCATCACGTCAGACATCAGCATCAAGAGCATCTTGGCTTCGAACCGTGGCAAGACGTGCTCACGCTGAAGCGTTAGATGTTGGCTCCTCAGCTACATTCACTCCAAAAGATACAGTAGAAGCTACTGAGAGAGTCGGGAATATTAATCGTACATTTCACTGTGATCACACTGTGCGATTAATTGTTGGCTCAGAAGCATCGAGAGAAGTGAAACACGTGCCATACATAGGCATGATCTACCGTGCAGTCGAAGAAGGAGAAGTCGTGACTCCTCTTGGCACAGTGTACCTGGGTCAAAATGCTGGTGTTAATCTGGCTCGCGAAAATGGGGCGCCCGAGAAGTCATCAAGCCCGAATCACGTAATCACTTTTCATGCGAATACATACATAGATGTGCTGGGGGCAGCAGGGTGGAAAATTCGCGCGATGTATGTCACAGGTAGATTAACAGAGCGAGACCGTCTTGGGTGTCGCATTCCCGTGATAACCCCATCTGGAATTGCGATGTATAAGACACTTGTGAGCAATGTGCCTGAGATATTCACAGTACTTGCAATGATTGGGTATGTGATTCAGCTTGCTAATGTCTCCATTGGCACCTATATTGGACAACCACATCTCACTCAGCCTGTTCATCAACGGCAAGCCTTTGAGGTGATGAACCTGAGCCAAGATCACTGTTTTCCTCTGCTATGGCAGTCACGTATGCCGAAGACACAGTACTCGGAGATATACGTATCTGTGGCAGGTGAGGCTAGACTCCTAGTTAGTCCAGATGCAAGGAAAGCAGCTATGCGTGGGCCTCAAGTATCATGTACATTGTCATCTGTGCATATTATAGAAGGACGTTATAGTGCACTGGCGTTCACTGGTGCGCATTTATGCTTCCGGAGGTGTTCTAGTCAATTGACACGCATTGAGTTCGGGCATGAATATCGAGAGGTGTGTGGCTCTCCGCTTGCGTGCTTCAATGACTATATAGCTCCGGGCACATGGGCTACTACTTCATGGATTCCCATCACACGGCATGTCATAAATATGTTACATCGTTTGCATGTAAATTTGGATGTCTCGATAGCTGAAGTAGTTCCATGTGATGCATACAGCATCCCAGAGACCATGGCAATGAACAGTACATATCAACGTGAGCAGGAGTCTCACTTGGATCGGCTGGTGGTGTAGTAATTGGTTATAACCATTTAAGAACTTTAGAAGGCTTAGCTCAGCTAGTTAGCTAAAGGGTTAGCCTGTTTAGCTAAGTAGTTAACTTGGAGTGAAATGTAATGTTTTCTTCATATGTGTGTGTGAGAACTTTGACACAAAAAAATCATTCAGCTAGCTTCATTTTGCTCACCATGTGGGAGAAATACATTGTTTTTCGCTCCTTGCCCAAGAAAAAGTTTACTCACAACACAAAATGTTTACCTACACTAGCCAAAAGGCTCTTGCAATAGCCAAAAGGCTTTGATTTACAATAGCCAAAAGGCTCTAACTTGCAATAGCCAAAAGGCTCTGACTTACAATAGCCAAAAGGCTCTGAGATAGCAACCTGGTGCTCCATTCATATATGAACGCAAAAATCATTTACTATATATAGCTTAAAGCTTTTCTTCCAGTCAGAGCACAATGTGTGGAGGGAACAAGGTTGTAACCAC
This sequence comes from Breviolum minutum Mf 1.05b.01, assembly GCA_000507305.1. Classification (NCBI taxonomy): domain Eukaryota; class Dinophyceae; order Suessiales; family Symbiodiniaceae; genus Breviolum; species Breviolum minutum. The sequence goes on along the minus strand of DF241899.1, from coordinate 10,968 downwards.
ACCAGCTTGGGATGCTGCCTACATCAAACGGGCAAGGATTGCTTTTGGTGGTACCATGTACAAGCCTTCCTTAGCATTTCTGTTCCACTGCAGAGACCTTGTCCTCTGACAGGAAGACAGAAAGCCCAAAGGCTTCAGCAAGGCCAGGATTTTGCTGTCCAGCTGCACAAAGGGTTGCACTTCAGCAGCAGAAAACGTGCTGCCAGGCAGTGGCTGGTGCAAGACCACATCATTGTTAAAAGGCATGGCACCTGAGCCTAGCTTGCAAGAAAAGCTAGTCGCACAGGTTTTTCAGCTTCCAGAAAAGCTTTCCATTTCTTGGTAGCATTGTGGGCCTTGACAAGGGACACCTTGCTCTCAACAGTACCAGGCTGGGTCCAAGTAGCAAAGTGCTCACAAGTCACTTCCTCAAGAACTTGTATTGCACATGTTCCCACCCCATTTCCTGGTGCTCTTATTTCCTGGGGGTCAGGCATCTTGTCGCCATGCCAAAGCAAGGATGGCACCAACAAAGCAATGCTAACCTTCTTGCTATCTTCTTTCAGGGAAGCGATCCCACACAGCTTGAGCCTTGTCACCAGAACATGTGGGGCTAAATCACCTTGCAGTAGCACATCCCAATCAGCTTGTGTCAGGCAAGCTAGGACATTGGGCATGCTCTGGGACTCTTTCACCAACTTGCTTCTGCTTTCGAGGAAGCTTGCTGACATCCACATGTTGCATCAAAGACACATAGTCCTCAGCCCCCAGGCTCACAGCAGTAGATAGCTTCTTTCCCAATGAAGCAGTCATGCTGGTAGCCATACTGGAGCATGAACTCAGTGCATATAGTTGGGCCACATCATCTATCTCCTTCCACAAATGCTTTGTGGACCAATCCATGGCCGTGCCAGGTCACTGTATTAAAAGGCTGTTGCACAAAAACAACGTATATGTGTAGTTTTCTTTTTGGTGTTTGTCCTTAGCTCCTTGACTTCTTCAGCTTGGAGCCCCAATCTTGCTAGATGTCAAATCAATATAAAATCTTCACATGGCATCGTAGCCCAAACGCTCAATATTCCTGAATAAGAATTGTGATAAGTGTAGTAACGTCAAGTCGTGATCAGCACAGAGGCTCCAGTCTACCACATTAGTTTTCCAAGGAGCTGTAAGAAATACACAAGCAGTTAGCATATATTGATAATTACAATTGCCCAGGCAAAAGTTGCAAGCAAAAGAAAAGAACAACAGCAACAAATACATACCACTGAAGGCTCCTTTCCAGCCCAAGGTTATCTAGAAAATAGCCCTTAGGCCCTTGACTTTTGTTTTAGTACAGCAAGAATGTTAAAGTGTTTATCATAACAAGTATTGCTATCACATGTTCTGAACTAATAGCCCTAAGGTTCTCTTTGGGGTTAAAATCATAAGGTTTTTTTAATTTGTAGCCCTATGGCTCCCTATGGGTTACAGCCCTCAGGCTCTTTAGGCTGTAGCCCTGAGGCTCTCTAGGATACAAACCTATATATATTTGGGTATTAGCCCTTAGGCTCTACAGGTTATACCCTGAGGCTCTCTAGCTTAAAGACACCCAAGTCAACAGAGTATTGCCCTTCATCTCTAACAGAACTTTATGTTTGTGTCTCTCTCCCATTTATTGTTCTTTTCTTTCACTATTCAAATATTGATTGTAAAATTATCTCTGTATATTTTTTTGCTGGCTAGCTCAAGAGCTCCCCAATTCAACTAGCCCTGAATGGCTTTCAAAGCAATAGCCTTGAAGCTCTACAAGAAATAACCCTTAGGCTCTAGCATTGAAATATTTAAACTTGACAGGCATATTAGCCCTAAGACTCTCCGGAAGAAACCCATATGGATTTATTGATATCACTACAAGGCTTGATTCAAATTTGTTTTTAACAATGTGTCTGGATATTTTCTTGCTGTCCAAATCCAGATTTTTTTTGAATTTGTCTTTGAAATCATCCATTCATTGGACTCCATTAGACGCCAACAGACCAACCAATTCAGTACACTAAATTTGAATTTTCCAAAAAACAGTGTACTGAATTGGTGGGTCAAAACAAAAGGTCCACCAATTCAGTGTACTGAATTCGAGGTGCCTTTTTTGAATAAACCAATTCAGTGTACTGAATTGGTGGGCCAAAAAAGGTAATTTTGAATTCAGTGTACTGAATTGGACTATTTTTGATGGATTTTCTTTTTTCCTCCAGAACCCACCATTTTTGCAATTTTTTGCAAAAAGTACTCTTCAGGGTCAGGTCCCAGGATGACAATAGTGGTGTCACTCCAGGCATGAACCAGTGGCTGCATGTCCCGAAAGACCGACCATTTCACTAAGTGCTGGCTGTCATATAGCAGTTTCTGCCTCTGCTGCTCCTCTGTAGGCCCGGCCATGACTAGGTACAATGAACTAGGTATTGCTGCAAACATAAAAATTATTTTGATTAGGTTACAGGTTCCAGTCCATTGTGCTAGCCTGTGAAGGCTCATCAAAAATATTTAGTAATTTGTAAAATATGAGGCTCCTAAGAGACAATGACAGCTTTAAAGATACGAAANCCTAAGGCTCTCCGGAAAGAAACCCATATGGGTTTATTGATATCACTACAAGCCTTGATTCAAATTTGTTTTTAACAATGTGTTTGGATTTTTTTTTGCTGTCCAAATCCAGATTTTTTTGGAATTTTCTTTGAAATCATCCATTCATTGGACTCCATGAGACAAATATTAGAAAAATATCAATTCAGTATATTGAATTTCAGCATCAGCCAACAGACCAACCAATTCAGTACACTAAATTTGAATTTTCCAAAAACAGACCACCAATTCAGTGTACTGAATTGGTGGGTCAAAAAAAGGGTCCACCAATTCAGTGTACTGAATTCGAGGTCCCTTTTTTGAATAAACCAATTCAGTCTACTGAATTGGTGGGCCAAAAAAGGCAATTTTGAATTCAGTGTACTGAATTGGACGATTTTTGATGGATTTCCTTTTTTCTTCCAGAACCCACCATTTTTGCAATTTTTTGCAAAAAGTACTCTTCAGGGCCAGGTCCCAAGATGACAATAGTGGTGTCACTCCAGGCATGAACCAGTGGCTGCATGTCCCGAAAGACCGACCATTTCACTAAGTGCTGGCTGTCATATAGCAGTTTCTGCCTTTGCTGCTCCTCTGTAGGCCCAGCCATGACTAGGTACAATGAACTAGCTATTGCTGCAAACATAAGAATTATTTTGATTAGGTTACAGGCTCCAGTCCATTGTGCTAGCCTGTGAAGGCTCATCAAAAAGATTTAGCAATTTGTAAGATATAGCCCTGAGGCTCCTAAGAGACAATGACAGTTTTAAAGATACGAAGCCAAAAAATGCATGAACACAAGTTAGCCTGCAGGCTCATGTATAGCCCACAGGCTCCTATAAAAAGCAAACACTTCAAATACCAACCAGAAAGTGTTGATTTTTTCCCACAAGTTTTGGTTGGAAGAGTTGATCCAACCCAGCACCCCAACCCTCGTCCCTGACCACTTGCACATGCTGGTCGACCAACTGCTTGAAGGGGAAGAGAAATGTAAACTTTTGAGAGGATCTGTAAGCAAAAAGGGAGGAAGAAGAGAAATGTAAGCTTATGAGAGGATTTGTGACCAAAAAAGGAGGGAGAAGAGAAATGTAAACTTATGAGAGGATTTGTGACCAAAAAAGGAGGGAGAAGAGAAATGTAAACTTATGAGAGGATTTGTGAACAAAAAGGAAAGGGAGAAGAGAAATGTAAACTTATGAGAGGATCTGTGAGCAAAAAGGAAGGAGAAGAGAAATGCAAACTTATGAGAGGATCTGTGACCAAAAGAAAAGGAGAAGAGAAATGTAAACTTATGAGAGGATCTGTGACCAAAAGGGATGGAGAAGAGACATGTAAACTTATGAGAGGATCTGTGAGCAAAAAGGGGGGCAAAAGAGAAATGCAAACTTATGAGAGGATCTGTGAGCATAAAGGAAGGGAGAAGAGAAATGTAAACTGATGATAGGATCTGTGACCAAAAAGGGAGGAGAAGAGAAATGTAAACTTATGAGAGGATCTGTGAGCAAAAAGGGAAGAAAAAGAGAAATGTGAACTTATGAGGGATGTGTGAACAAAAAAGGAGGGAGAAGAGAAATGTAAACTTATGAGAGGATCTGTGACCGAAAAGGGAGGGAAAAGAGACATGTCAACTTATGAGAGGATCTGTCAGCAAAAAGGGAAGGGGAAGACATATGTAAACTTATGAGAGGATCTGTGACCAAAAAGGGAGGGAGAAGAGAAATGCACACTTATGCAAGGATCTGGGAGCAAAAAGGGAAGAAAAAGAGAAATGTGAACTTATACCATGTCTTCAAAGCAAATGCTTCAGCAAAGAAAAACATTTTCTGGCAAGCTTACAAAAGCTTTGAGTGCCATGGACGGGGAGAGGCCCCAGAAGTTGAGGAAGCTCAACAACTTCAAAAGGAGCATCCCTTTTTGTAGTCAAAGCACTTTGTCTGCAATCCCGGACCTGGCGGAGAAGGAAGGGGTTCCTGAGCTTCACTATGAGAAGCAACTGAAAGAAGCTAGCAGAGCTGCATTGGCTAAGATGTGCCACTACGGGCCAATTTTTCAGCAGAAGGTTGCTAGAACTGTGGATGGTGGGACCACCACCCTTTTGTTCCTCAACCTTGTGAGCTACCTGGCAGATAGCTTTGCACAAAGTGGTGGTTTTGCAGACCTTTTGGAGAGGTGCGACCAGAGCTGCCCTAGCAGCTATGCAAAGCCATGGCAATGACGTTTTCTACACAGATGAGGTACGCCCAAGTAACCAACTGTCTTGCGCAACCAACTGTCTGGCACCACTAGAAAGACCGGGGCTGTCTAACTCTCATAGAGAATTTGGTCAAGCCACACTGAGCAAGGAGGATGCTTGGATCACCCTGCTGATCAAAAGATCATCAGAAGTGAGCTCTCTAGAAGCTAGCATTGGCCAATGCTTCAAGCAAATTCTAGAGCACATGTTCACTTCAGAGTGGGGCAACCCTTGCCATGGTGTGCTGCTCAAACAGCAAGACAAGAGCTTGAAGCTATACTGGACATGGCTCAGCTCAAAAGCACACCTTTGGAAACAAACAAGATTCAGATTTTCAGTTGCAGTGGCAGTGCCCTTGCTGAAGCGGAAGGCACTATATCTTCCAAGTTCCTCACCAAGGCTTCCTTGGACTTGGCCACTGACCAAGAAGTCCTTGATGCATGGCAGAGGATGAAAAAAAGGGAAGGTAAGGTGACCAAAGAAGAGTGGAAGAAGCGGCAGCAAGCTGCAGGCATCAGGTTTAGCCAACAAGCACTTCTCTTGTCAGATGCCTTGCTTGAGCAGAAGCTACTACAACCTTGGACCCAATACACCCATGACTGGATGCATGCACTATTGTCTTTTTGCTTCTGAAAAGCCTAGCAGAAGATGCGCAATGTGTGGCACTTGCTGCATGGCTACCTGGAAGCCTGGCAAAACCCCAGTGTGCAAAAGAAAAGCCCCAGCCTACACAAGCTCTTCACCCAGCAGGCCATTGCAGGCCACAAGAAAGCCCAAACTTTCAAGCGCAGCCAGTAAAATGTTGTCCCTTGCGCATGCATTGGCTTACTTTGTCCAAACTGTGTGCATCCCCAATGATGCCATGTCCCTCAGTGCCAAGCTTTCTTGGCTTGGGCAGCAGTGCTAGATATGCTGGTGGCTTTCTCAACCGGCTACAGTGAAGAAGGCCTTGTCCTGCCCAAATTCCACTCAGCTTTGCACTCCAGTGATGCCTATGCCACCCATGGAATGCTTCCTGCATGCTGGAGCTTAGAAAGGAAGCATAAGAGCATCAGGAAATGGGGTGGAAACATGCGCAATACACAAGCATATGAGAAAGGCCTTCTGGAGGAAGTGAGTTGTGAGCACTTTGCTACTTGGACCCAGCCTGGTACTTTTGAAAACAAGGTGTCTCTGGTCAAGGCCCACAATGCTAGCAAGAAATTGAAAGCATTTTTGGAAGCTCGTGGCCAATAGCTAGGCTCAGGTGCCATCGCTTCCAAGAATGATGTGGTTCTGCACCAGCCACTGCAGTTTTTCAGGGGCCACAGCGCAAGCCTTTGTGGAGCTGGATAGCAAGTCCCTGCACTGGAGGAAATGCTAGGGAAAGCTTGTACATGGGGCCAGCGCATGCAATCCTTGCCCCTTTGGCGTGGACAGCATCCAAGGCTGGTGTGGTTACAACCTTGTTGCCTCCACGCATAATGCTCTAATTGGCAAAAAAGGTGCAAGAGCCCAACATGGAGCTTTAAGCTATATGGAGATGGAGCACCAGCTGCTATCTCAGAGCCTCTTGGCTTTTGTAAGTCAGGGCTTCTTGGCTATTGTAGGTTAGAGCCTTTTGGCTATTGTAGATTAAGCCTTTTGGCTATTGTAAGTCAGAGCCTTTTGGCTATTGTAGGTTAAAGCCTTTTTGGCTATTGTAAGTCAGAACCTTTTGGCTATTGTAGGTTATATCAAGCTTTTTGGCTATTGCAAAAGCCTTTTGGCTAGTGTAGGTAAACCTTTTGTGTTGCGAGTATACTTTTTTTTGGCCAAGAAACAAAAAACCATGTATTTCTCCCACATGGTGAACAAAATGCAACTAGCTGAATGATTTTTTTGGTGTCAAGGTTGTCACACACACATATGAAAAAACATTACATTTCACCCCGAGTTAATTACTTAGCTAAACAGGCTAACCCTTTAGCTAACTACCTGAGCTAAGCCTTCTAAAGTTCTTAAATGGTTATTTTCAATTCCTACACCACCAGCCGATCCAAGAATGACCCTGACCGAGTCAGGGATGGCGATGCTTGTCAAACTGTCACATCCTTCGAAAGTGTTCTCTGAAATTATAGCCAATGAGTGAAGGAGTGTGATATGCTTCAAAGCAGCAGCCTGACACTTTCCAAAAACACGCAATCTGCGAAGGCGCATCGTTCAATGATTGTCAGTGATTCAGGGAGAACGATATGCGCCAGCGTTGTACAACCGCCAAAGGCGTGAAAAGAGACTTTTTTCACTTTCTTTTTGGAATTCACGCATTGACGATCCTGTCTGAATAAATCATGTTTCCCGCAGAAAACATGGCTCAAATAGAGAACCGGACCGTTGCAGCTCAAACGTTCTTGTCTGGTCTTCGTGCTTTGCCAAACTTCGAAGATTTGAAGCAGAAGCAATATGACCAGCTTCTGACTTTGATCAGGAGTAAGGTCATTTTGTTTGAACATGAATTCAATCCTGGCGAAACTGTCAGAAGATATCTGGGGCCAGGATCTTCTGTTAGGATTGAAGCAAGCTTTAACGGATCAGGTGACCACCGCAAAAGAATGCAATGTTTTTAGGGGCAAGCAGCAGGATTACAGGGCTTTGCCTCATTACTTAAACCAACAGTGGTTTGAAGTTCTGGGAAAGGCATCTACCAAAACACAAGCCGTGGAGTTCTTTGTGTTTGGCAATCAAGCTTGGGCTCCGAAGGCCCACGGAACCTACTTTTGCCACCCTTTTGGCCTTGGTGTTTTGCAGCCAAGAAGATAGCTTACTGTCGGAAGACCAGAAGTGGAGGCTGCTTTAAAAGACTACAAACCGCAAATCAAGAAATGGTTGCTCCACGCTCCGCAAGGGTCCTGAAGATTGCCGAGGACAGTGTGGTGATGCAACAGCAGGTGGCAACTTTGAGAAACGCAGAAGCCGCCGGCCTCCACCAAAGCCTTGAGGCCACGCTCCAGCAAGTTGACACGGCACAGCGACAGCATGACAATCATGCGAACCAGCTGCAACTAGCAACATCGGTAGGAGCAGCAAATGAGCAGAACATGCAAAAGCAGAAGCAGCTCGCGGAGAAGGAGGTGCAACGTTTCAAGGAGGAAAAAATGGCCATGGCGACGCAGCTCACGGAGAAGGAGAAGGTGAAGGAGAAACTGGAGAAAGAGTCTCAGGAGCAGCTGCAGTATCTGGAAGGCAGACTGCTGAGTGCACGGCAACAACAGCACAAAGAGGCCAAGCAGAAGAACGAGCAGTTGCTGGTGGCACAGGAGCATAGAGCGAGGTTGCAGGATATGATTCTGGAGAAGCAGCAACTGCTGAAGGCCCAAGAAGATAACATGCAGCAGTATGAGGAGGCTCGGAACTTGAACAAGTATTTTTCTGTGTATGTCATCAGTTTTTATTGTATGACCCTGGCAGGCAGGAGTCTCTGTGGCACCCCCGGAATCAATGCCAAAGGCCATAGATTTTTAGATTCAATCACTGCAGTCATTGCAAAGGCTCAGATTTGGATTCAATCACTGCAGTCATTGCATGCTGGCCTTAAAATCTCCAGGCCGTGGCAACAGCTTCTTCAGATGCCACCAAGGAGATGAAGAAGGCGACAGAATCATTGGATAATTTTTCATTCAGCATAATAATAATTTGTTTGTTTCAGGACGAGGAGTCTGGCAATGTGGCAACATCAGCCGCTTCAAAGACATCATCAGAGCTAGCAGAAGCAGAGGTTGCCAAAAGTTCAATCGTGTTTATGATTGGTTTTATTTTTTTGTGCGTGTTTTTTCACTGGTCAAAGCCAGGGGCCACGGGCAACAGCTTCAACCTCTTCCTCTTCCAAAAAGGATGAGAAGGTGCGAGAATTTGATTAGTTGTGATGCGTGGATTAAGATCGGATTCGGATTCTGACCGCAGGATGAGATCTCACAGGATGCCGTCCGAATCTAAGTCAAAGCTTAAATGCTACTCTTCAGTGAAGTCGCAATTATTGGACCTGACACTGACATTGTTTCTGTCAAGGCAAAGGGGGGTCCAAGCCCGAAGAAAAAGTGGAGCAAAAGAAGGCTAAGGCTGGATTCTGGTTAAGTGCTGCAGACTTAGAATATTATCCTGATGGACTGATTGAATCACGATGACACGGCAGGAGAAGAAAACAAACTGAAGGTGACAACCACCTTAGCGTACCATAGAGTAGCGGCGCTTGCTGGAAAAACCGGGACTGAATAAATTGACAATGGCAGAGGTAATTGACAAACTAGATTTTCAGCAAGATCACAAAAAGAAACAGCACCCACAGCCACAAAGCAACCCGTCATAGACAGAAGCAACCTACTATCCAGCGGGCCCAGCATCAGCGAACTTTTGCTGATATTTGTGGCAAGAATATCCTCCAGTGAATGGCTCTAGAAGATCCAACTGACCATTTCAAAGTTTTAGTGTTGATATTACTCACCGTGACTTTCGACTTTCCATAGCAAATCAAATCAAATATAGTTTGATGGACATAATATCAGATTTCATTCACTGGAGGTTGACAAAATGTGCACCAAACTTCTCGACAGAAAAAAAGATTGCTTTGCTGCTTTGTGTGTTTGTGATGACACTGCAAGAGTGTCTTTTTGATGACACTGCAAGAATGTCTTTTTTGGACACTGCAAAAGTGTGATGTTTGCATCATGATAGTCTTCATCCTCAGTCTGCTCAACTAGTGAATGCCAAGGTGCACGTGACAAATTGGCTTTGCTGCTCTCTCCGACCTCAGAAAGCGATGGTAGCTCAATGCTGGTCAATCAGTGCATTCCAGCCACTCTTGCAGTGGCAACAAATCTTAGCAACCAAAACTGCAAAAATTGGATTTGGGATGGGAACCACTCTTCCATTGGCAAAACTCTGAGGCCATGACATCTGTACCTGACCTGTACTTGCATCTCAGCCTTAAACTTCCTATCATAAAATGGATGGAAACTGAACGAGATGTGATGGATGGATGGATGGATGGATGGATGGATGAGTGGGAATTGTTTGCGATGGATGGATGGGACGTAATTGATGGATGGAAGAATGGATGGATGGATATGAAGGATATGATGGATGAGGGAGGTAGGACAGGAGGATAGATGGATGATGGAATGAAGAAAGACTGGACCAGATAGTTGAAGGAAGGCTGGACAGATGAATGGGAAACAAATGGATGGATGGGGATGAGGTGCAATCAATGGATGGGGTGGAAGAGATGATGGATGAGAGGCAATTGATGGATGGGAGGATGGATGGAAGATGGAATGAAACGTGATGGGATGGGATGAGATGAGATGGGATGGGCTGAGATGGGACGGTATGGTATGGGATGGATGTGGTGATGGATGCAAATTGATTGATGGACATTTGTACTGTATAGAACCTATATACCCTTATATCAATATCTCTATTGCGAGGAACGTGCATGAGATTGAATTAGCCGTGCCTGAACAACCCGAACCTCTGAACTTGATGGGAACCTTCATGAAGCTCCCGGACTCTGGGTCTCGTAGGTCGTTACCCAGATCTTCCGAGAATCTCGTTTTTGGAAGCTCAATTTTGGAGCTGGCAGCCCTGTTTTGGAGCTTCGAAAAAATCATCATCTAGCAGCTCAGTTTTGAGGCTGCGCATGCTCAGTTTTTAGGCTTCCCAGAAGCTCAGTTTTAGAGCTTCCCCTTTGGAAAAGTTTCCCCTCATGATGTTGTTTTGGAACATGTTGTTGCCAAACTTCATGGAACAGCAATGACTACATGCTGGCATGTGGCAGGTCTCCAATAATAGTTGTGTCTGCAGCCATTGTGTTCAAGGTTGTCTTGTTGTGGCTTTGCCTTAGTTTGCTTTTCAGCTTGCCTTCTGAAAGGCAGTTTGCTTTTCAGCTTGCCGGGTGAAAGGCATGCCTGCAATTATTTCAACCCTGAAGAGAAAGGACATTTCACAGCAGGTACAGCTAACTCTTCATGAAGCCAACAGGGTGAACAGCAATTTGCTAATACAACATAGCTGGGAAACATGTTTGTGTCATTTTTATGTATATGCAGCAAAGAGCTTTCACTAGTTGTAGACTTGTGCACTTTCAACTATACAATTGAAGTGAGTTCTCTTTGTTTATTCACAGCTTGGCCAAATATGATCTT
>DF241898.1:0-67821 GCA_000507305.1 Breviolum minutum Mf 1.05b.01 | reverse complement strand
AGAAGGGCTTTGAAGTCAAAGATGTTGGGAGGGAAAAGGCTTTGAAGTCAAAGATGTTGGGAGGGAAAAGGCTTTGAAGTCAAAGATGTCTGGAGCAGAAGGGCTTTCCTTGTCACAGATGTTTGGGGTGGAAGGGCTTTCCTTGCCACAGATGTTTGGGGTGGAAGGGCTTTCCTTGCCACAGAGGGATGTTTTAGGTTTTTGTTTCAGGTTTTTTGTGTTTTTGTTGACATGTCGAGGTTTTTGTTTTTCAATGCTTCTCAGTAAGCTTGGGTTAATGCCATTTGTTTTGTTCCAGTATTCCAGGAGAAGAGGAAGAAGAAAATGAAGATGTTAATGAAGATGAAAGGGCAGAAAAATAAGAAGATGCAGATGACTATGTAGATGAAGTTGAAGATGCAAATAAAGGGGAAGAGGAAAAGGAAGGGCAAGAAAAAGAGGAAGAAGAAAAATGGAGATGCAGAGTAAGAGGAAGAAGAATAAGAAGATGCAGATGCAGATGACAATGGAGGAGAAAGAGGAACAGGAACAGGAAGAGGAAGGGCAAAACTGAAGGGGAAGATGAAGATGAAGAGGAAGGTGAAGATAACAACAGTCCATGGAGAAAATGCATTGAGATAACACACGCCCATGGAGAAAATGGGAGAAGATGCATCCCACATAACAAATGTCCATGGAGAAAATGTGAGGGAAAAGATGTTGGGAGGGAAAAGGCTTTGAAGTCACAGATGTTGGGAGGGAAGAGGCTCTCAGGGAAAAGGCTTTGAAGTGACACATGTCCAAAACATGTTTGAATTGGATGTTTGTATACATTCCTATACAATCAATGTGAAAACATGTTAAATATTGTTTCCCAAAATCAAATTTCACGTCACTTCAACAAAAGTCCTTTCTAACACTGGGACCCTCGTCTATGGACGTCTCAGGTTCTCTGACGGGCAGCGAATCAGTGGGATGAAGCTTGAAGTTATCCATGTCGATGGCAAGTTGGTTGGTTTCCTTGAATGTGCAGCAGAGAGAACCAAAACCAGTTACACGCTGGAGCGCAAGGTCAGGTTCCTGCCGGTGGCGGTGCCCGTGGATGCATTGACTAGTCCACCGTGGTCTCCTGTTTGGGATAAGTTGAGGTCAGAGCAGGGCTTGACTTGTTCTGGATTCACGCGTGAAACTTACCCCATCATGCCTGTGCCGGCCATTGGACGAGGATGGTCCCAATCTGCACTTGGTGTCACTGCGGCTGGCGAGTGGTTGAGGAATTTGCTTCGTCGGACTGAGACTGTTGGTGACATCAGGCTGGCAACTCACAGTTGCAAGGCTACGTTGTTATCATGGTGCTCTAAGGCTCATCTGAGCCATGATGATCGTCGTCTGTTGGGTTATCACACGTCGAGCTCGGATGCCTCGATGTTGGTCTACTCTAGAGACGCAATGTTGGGACCGCTCAGGTCCTTATGCCGCATCATTTCTCAGGTGGTCAGTGGAGAATTTAGCCCTGATGCCACTCGCTCAGGACTTTTTCTTTCAAGGCACGATGGTCTGTCAGACGAGGTCTCTGAAATCTCGAGTGTGGGCTCGGAAGATGAAGATGATGCCGATCTTTTCGAAGAGGAGAAGGCTGTTGAGGATGTTGGGGGCAGGTGGCAACCAAATGATATCCCAGATGGCTTTGTTTATTTCCGGCATTTGAGTTCGAGGTGCATTCACAAGACTCTGAATGAGTCTGGGTCTCTTTTCGCATGTGGCCGAAGCATTTCAACTCGTTATGAGAGACAGGCTGAACGTCCTAAGTTTTTCCACCCTTTGTGTGGCAGTTGTTTCAAGGATTATCACGCCTGATTTCTTGACATGTATGAGGTGGGAAAAATGCTTGTCGGTCGTCAGTTTCGATGAGTGTGTTTTCATTTTTTTTGAAGTGCCTGATTCACGATACTCATGCAAGTTGTGTGCGATGCATCCCATGTGAATCATATGTTGAAGATTCGATGACTGCGTTTTTCATTTTCACATTTTTTTTGAAATGCTTGATTCACACGACTTATGCAAGTTGTGTGCGATGTTTCCCATGTGAATCATATGTTTGAGGATGTCTCAAACCATGCATGCATTTGAGATTGCACCCAATGCCGGGCCAACTCATGAACAGGATGAGTCGGTGCTTATGCATAGTGTCGGCTCTAGCTGCAACGTGTCGCACAGTGATAGTGAGGCAGTCTTTAAAAAGCGGTTTCTTGAACTAGGTCTTTCGGAGGCGAATTATGATGCTTTCAACCGGGAAGGTTTGAACACATTAGGCACTTTCGCCTTCTCTTGCAATTTCGCCCCTGGATCTTCAGACGAGAGGCCGCTGGTGCAGCTTGCTACAAATGTTTTGGGTGTTGCTCCAAATACTCGACAGATGGCATGTATCAGAAGATTGTTTAGTGAAGCGTATTCAACAATAGCTGCAGATATTCGTTCGAAAGTAGAAGCTACAGACGATAGTGTTGTGAAACGTCTTGCTCCTGCAGAGAGATCCCAGCGCTTGCGTGATCAACAGACCAGGTTGGCAGGCTTGGATCTCAGGGGAAATTTCGAACCAGGAGACTCTCTGGTTGATTGAGCGGTTGCATGCTACGAGTCGGATAGGCTTTGCTACATTGCTTGGGATGCATGTGTTTCAAGGGATCATGAAATTCTCACAGGAACCAAGAAGGACACCAATTTGACTTTCGATGCGTCAGGTTCCTTGAAGCTTTCGAAACGTGATCAGGTGGAGCCATGCAGTGCATCAAATGAAATCCAGATTAGGTACTGCTTGATTCGTCGTGGACTTGCGCTTGATCAGGGAAATGTGATGGACTACAAGCTCCATGATAGGCTGGCCGAGAAGTTGTTGAACAGCCGTATGGAAGAACCACCAGCAGGTTGTGTGAAGGTGAGTTTGAAACAAATGGAAAATGCAGATAAAAAGTTTTGGACTTTGCTTTCAGAAAAGACACGTGATGGAATAAAATCTGGAGCTGACGGACGTCCATGTGACAAACATTTTGATGCTTGTTTCAACAGCCCTGAATTCCTCAAGCTTTTGCAACATCGTTTTGGTCCTGGCTCATCCGGCGGTGGTGCTGCTAAGAACCAAGATCATGAGGAGCCGAAGTTGAAGAAGGTGCGTACAAACCCAAAAGGTGGTGGCAAGGGGTCATTTATGAGGATTCCGAATGATTTGTTGGCAATAGGGTGTGTTGGACAAACAGCAAAGGGCCATCGATTGTGCTTTGATTTCAATTTGAAGAAGTGCAAGTTGCATGTGAAAGGCCAACGTTGCAGCAAGGGCTTACACCTTTGCGGAGTCAAAGGATGTCAGAAGAATCATGCTGCGCTTGATTGCCCAAACAAGGGCAGTGAATGACTATCGAGTGCAGATTCGACATCCTGCATGAATGGTGACTTCGATGGTTCTCAGATTTCAGACAATGCAGAGCTGCAGTCGGGGAGCAGGCCTTCTAAGAAGGCCAGGAAGTCGAAAGAATTCAAATGTTTTGCCCTTCAACCCCAATTGGATGATGCTCAGTTGGACTCGAAGAATTCGTATGGTGCGCAGTTTTCTCCCGTAGCTGGACAGGGCAGTGCGGCACATGACGTGCAGGGTTTTGCAGATGTTTGTGCAAATGACGGTGCAGAAGGGTGCAATTTCAAACAGATGGTTTTCATTGAGTTGTGTGCTGGCAGCGCAAATCTGAGCTCTGTGGCACAGAAGTTTGGATATCGCGTGATGCCGGTTGATCATAAAAGGAATCGACATAAACCGAAGTGTCATATTGTGGAACTCGACTTGGCTACTGATCACGCTTGGGACGTTTTGACATACATTGTGGAAACTTGCGATGTTGCTGCTATACACCTGGCGCCTCCTTGTGGAACTTGCAGCAATGCCCGGGGCATTCCCCTGCCCAATGGGGACCCGGGACCTCAAGTGTTGAGGACAGTTCAATTTCCTCTTGGCGTTCCAAACATGTCAGCTGCAGATCGTACAAAAGTGGATGCAGCAAATGATATCTATAAACGCACGGGGCCTTTTCTACAGTGGCTCACGGAACGAGGCGCGGCTTGGATTCCCGAAAATCCAACAAACTCTTTTCTATGGCAATTGGAATTTTTCAAAGATGCTGTGGAGAATGGTTATTTCGCACATTGCCATGCTTGCGCGTGGGGTAGCTCCAGGAAGAAAAAGACGTCTTTTCTGAGCAACAGGCCGAACATTTCACTTATGGAAAAGCTTTGTGAGGATGTTCCACCATCGTCATGAAGAGTGGGGCGTTGACGCATCAGGGGGTTTCGCTGCAGCCCTCGAAGCTGAGTACCCTGTTCCCATGTGCGAACAGCTCGTGAAGGTTGTTGATGAAATCTGTGCTGAAATGAACATTCAGGTGAGTCATGCTGGCATTCAGGCTCCGCGGGTTCATCATCAACCTCGAGGCCGTGCTACACCTCAACTGATTCCAGAGTTTGAACATGTTGTGACATTGCTTTTGCGAGAGGTGCCAGTGCTTGATTCCAAACGATGTATTACAACAGAGATTTTGTCGAACAAAATATGCATTCCAGTTGGTAGCAAGTTATTGCGTTCCGAGAAAAAGGGGAAGTTGACCCTTTGTGTTTTTGGTGTTTTTCATTCTTGCGAGAAGTTCGTCTCCATTGCAAGATCTTTGTGGCATCCCTTTGACTTGGCAGCCCATATGCCTGACTTCTTGTTGAAGTGCTTGTTCGAACATTTGACATGTTCACCAACTGAGCTTGTGAAGTTGCGCATATCTCGATTGAAGCAGTGGACAGGATGGGCAGCAGACCTGTCGAAGGACGAATTGAAATACAAGGCGACTTTGGATCCTGGTGTCAGGTCTGCCCTTGGTTCAAAACGACTTTTGTTAATGCAGAAGATCGCCGAGCAGATTGGATGGCCTGACACTGAGCTTTTCGATGAGTTTGCATCTGGGTTCAGGATCGTGGGCAATGCTACGAGGTCTCACGTTTTTCAGGTGGGATTGAAAGCCGCTTCTTTGAGTGAGGCGCAGTTGATGTCGGATGCGAAGTTTCTCAAACCTGCTTTGTTGGGAAAGATCAAATCTGGTGGTGCTGGTGAACACGCCGCCGAATTATATCAGCTGACTCTGAAGTCGTGGTTGGGGGGCCTTTCAGCCCCTCTGACTTTGACAAGCAGTACAATGTAGCGTGGCTGCCGGTTCGGAGGTTCCCAGTTGTCCAGCGTGACAAACTTCGACCGATAGATGACCTGAAGGAGAATAGAGTGAATGATGCTTTCTCGAGCACCGAACGAGCAACTCTATATGCTCTTGATCACATAATTTGGTCTGCTATTTTCCTGATGAGGTGTTACAAGGCGGGAGGACCTGTGGCATTTACATTGTCTGATGGATCAAGCCTCCGAAGGGACTGACCTCAAGGTCACTGCCATGGATTTGAAATCAGCATACAAACAGTTGCCATTGAGTCCTCTCGATTACAACAAGTCGATAGTGTCATTGTGGAATCCTGACACCCGCAGTGTGGCTTGCTTTGAGTGCAAAGTGCTCCCCTTTGGAGCTTCTGCAAGTGTTCATAACTTCTTGAGGGTGAGTTCATTCTTGCAGGCCGCTGGCTGCGCTTTGGGAATCTTGTGGTCGAGTTATTTTGATGACTTCCCAATGTTATCGCACAGGTTGCATGTTGGGTCAACGCTTACTTGTGCGAAGACGATGCTGACACTTTTTGGTTTTCTTTACTCGGAAGAAAAGCTTCTTCCTTTGAGGATAGTGCTGAAATTCTCGGCGTCGTGCTTGACTTGGGGAGCAGCTCCGATGGCAAGGTGTCTATTCTGAACAAGCCTTCGAGAGTGGTGGAGCTGAAGAGCGCCATAGAGAAGCTTGTTGATGATCGATGTGTCATCCCTTTAACATGCCTTCTGTTTTGGGGAAGCTGCAGTATGCCGATTCTCACGTGTGGGGCCGCGCTGGAAAGCTGGCTATGGCAGATCTTCGTGAGATAGGGCACACTGGCAGACAGGAGGTGCGGCTTGATGATCTTCACGTCGATGTTAAGGATAGACTTTGCTCTGGTCGACCCAAAACTTTCATTGTTGACGAGGTTCTTAGACCCACCTTGATATTTACAGATGGTGCATTGGAATATGATGGCGATGTTCCTGTCGCTACTATTGGTGGTGTGCTTCTGAGCCCGGATGGGCGGTGCGAAGTTTTTGGCGCAACTGTTCCGCCTGAGGTGATGGAATCGTGGACGAGTGATGGCAAGGTGCATGTAATCGGGCTCATTGAGTTGTATGCTTGTGTCGTTTCTCTCTTGCATCGGAAGATGTTTGTCGACAACTGGCCTGCTCTTGACGTTTTGGTGAAGGGCACTTCCTTGCAGTCTCAATGGAGGAAACTTCTTTTGTTGCTTGAAGATCCGTCGGAGGAAAATTTCATGCTGTGGGTGGCTCGTGTGCCATCTGCGTCAAATGTGGCAGATCATCCGAGCAGAGGTTCATTGAAAGAGCTTGAATTCCTCAAGCCCTATGTGTGTGTTGAACCTTTGTGCCCTCTGACGAAATGCAAACTTCGAAGCAACCTTGGCTAAAGCAAACAGGGGTGGTATGTGTGTGGAACATGCGTTCCCTTGTGATGTCATGAAGTGGTTTCAAATCTCATATGCATGAGATGTGTCAGTGTGGAAAACCATTTGCATTGTGATCTCACCCTTGTCCGCCAAACATGGAAAAAGGAGTTGCCCGTTTTCATTGATTCATTTCAGACATGTGGCGTGCTTGTTCGACGTATCCCGATGTATGCGCTGCGATTATATGGATATATACAGATATGAGGATTGTTACTATTTTCCTTATGTGTATCTATATGTCGCCTTGGTCTTTAGCGATGCGTGGACCAGTATTTTTTTTGGGACAAGGTCTGTTTATAAGGTAGCAGTTAGACTTGTCTAATAGCTGTTTATAAATTAGACCTTGAAGCCTTGTCTTTAAAGGCGGCCCAAAAAAAAATACAACAATTCGTTGCAACCAAATTGCGTGCAATCAAGTTGTGATGTAAACGTTCAATGCAAATTTTTCGAAACAACTCACTTGCAACCAAATCGTTTGCAGTCAAGTTGTGATGTCGTTTATAGTGCATGTTACATGTGCATATGTAACTGTGTATACAATTGTATACGTGTCTTCGCGATGTCCTTGTGTTTTGCAGTGATATAAATGTCATGTGTGGTGATCATCTCAAGATGCAGGGTTGTGGTGGGTGGGCATCAACAATAAATGATTGTTGGTTGAAATTTCCCGCCCTACATCGTACTTCGTACCCGCCCTTATTATGCATGGGGTGGTATGTGTGTGGAACATGCGTTCCCTTGTGATGTCATGAAGTGGTTTCAAATCTCATATGCATGAGATGTGTCAGTGTGGAAAACCATTTGCATTGTGCTCTCACCCTTGTCCGCCAAACATGGAAAAAGGAGTTGCCCGTTTTTCATTGATTCATTTCAGACATGTGGCGTGTGCTTGTTCGACGTATCCCGATGTATGCGCTGCGATTATATGGATATATATAGATATGAGGACTGTTACTATTTTCCTTATGTGTATCTATATGTCGCCTTGGTCTTTAGCGATGCGTGGACCAGTATGTTTTTTGGGACAAGGTCTGTTTATAACAAGGACATCATTATGAACTCAATGTGTGTTTTTACCCTGTAACCATTATATAACATCAGGCACAAACAACATAATGTGTATACGTGTTATATAAATTATGAATATATACATGATATTATATACATATATTTAAATATACATGCACATATCATTCATGACGTGTTGGTATGCTTTTCTATGATTTCTATCGGATTGTTTTGCTAGGATCCAAGTGCAAAAGCTCGCCAGGAGCCTACAATGAGCCTCTGGTTGGGTTGTGTGCTGGTGGCGGTGCTGAGGTGGCGAGGCTCTCTCCACTGAAATCGAAACTGGACTGGAGGCTGGGAGAAAACTTCGACTAACAAGTCCGAACAAGTAAACATATATGTTTAACAAATATATGTTTACTGTAAATCGGCAACATCATGTTCACGGAAGATTGAATAGATTTAAATTTCAAATCCGGTCAGCAACGTTGTCAATGAGATTGAACACTTGTGGCTGAACTCTGAACAGTTGCTTAGTTGCCAGGGTTCAAATCGCGAATGATTGTGTGATGCTTGCGTGGCAGCAATGCACAGGGCAATCACGGGTTGTTGGTTCAAGGCAAGGTGGCAAGGTCAGAATATGGCAAATGATTCCATTCAAATTTCAAGTCTTGGTGGCATCGGGCAATGAGACACCTGTCGGTGGTTGTCACTTTTTGACCGGTCAGGCAAAGTACTTCCAGTTGGTTTCCTGGCTTGAAAGCAGCATCATGAGAATTCCAACAAACTTCGGAAAACTTGTGCTGGTACTGCAATCCGTTGGAATCATCACAGCACTATCATTTGGACCCTCGGTCTCAATTTGAGACAGCTCTGAGTCGTGGAATTGTGCTGTCAACGCAATGGGAACTTGGTTTCAGCTGAGGCATGGGCTGACTGTCATGGAGTCTTTCGGCAGAACTATGACACTACGATCCATGCTCAGTGTTTTGAGAGATCCAATGACCATCTCCCAACTCTCCATGCGTTTCCTTCCCCATTCTTGGTTCAAGTGCCACATAAGTGAAAATGGACAGTGCCGAGCATGGCACATCAGTTGTTGGACCGTTGGTGGCGCTTATGCAGCCCTCCCTTTCTTTTTAAGTTTTGGGTGACACATAATTTGATATTTCCTGTTTTGTTTTTGAAATTTATCCAACTCCCTGTTTGCTCGTTTCAATTTGGCAGCAACCTCCGAGTCAGCCTACGAGTAGCATCTCAGCGTCACTTGACGCAATGTTTGAGTCTGGAGTTTGCATCCATGGTTTAATCGAAGGAGGACAGACTTGCCCCTTCCGTTGCCTAGCACCCAACATCAGAGCTAAGGAAGGTGAGAACGAGTCATTTTACATTACATGTTGGTATTGCAGTCATATTCGAGATGTTTCGAATATGACATTATATGACACTATTTCCTTATAAGTATCTTACAAATCGTGTTCGCCTTGATTGACCCGAGGTCAACCTCATTGGAGAACGCTCTGTTCTATAATGTGTTCACAAGGTGATTCAAAAATGTTCAAGATGGTCTAAGATGGTTTAAGCAGTACGGACACCAAGAAGTCCCGGTGCAAAAGCACTATGCCACACAGGATAGGCCGAAAACAATGCTACAGCAAGCAGAGACCCTGATCCTGTTTCTCGAGCTGAGCTCCTTCTCGCAGTAACAGTGGGTAAACAATCAACAGTGGTCAAAAGAGACATTCTGCTGTACAACGGAAGCATCCAGAAATTCTTTGCAGCCACTACATGCACTAAACTCGGGCTCTTCAACGGACGCAGGTGCCGTCCAGCACCAACCCAAGCGACCCAAGGTGTCCAGCAATCGTGGTTGTCGACACGCAATCCATGGACACGACGCGCCTGACTTTGAACGAGATACTTCAGCCTGATCCAAACAAGGCACGGGTACTGTCACAATGATCATTTTTTCTCGGGAGAGTGTGGGAACAATTGAATTCTCATTGGATGATCAATTAAGGCGCTCCTACTTGACGCAGTCGGAAACCGTGGGTCTTGCGCCAGACTCCGCAACTTTGTACTTCCAGCTTCGATGCGATGGATGCAGTGGAACGATTGATAGTATGGAGATTTATACCCATTGTATACCAACACACAGAAAGAACCCTTCATTGACTTTGTCATTCATCATGTGTAATTCAAATCATATCATATTCATACCAATGAACACAGCATGAGTCTCCGACTCAGATCCTTGCAGGGCAACTCTTCGCAGAGGAGCTGCGAGGAGTTCCCTCCACACGCGCCACTGGTAAAACTTTCGCCGAACCTCTCTCCAGTGAAGAACCCCATGGAGAAAGCGTCCTGTGATGTCTTGTTGGCGTTTTTACTTTCATACAAAATCCACGGAAACATACAGAAACTGCGCCCTTTTCCAAGACTTTTTCGAACGGTTTTCGAAGTTCCCTCTGATGTTGACTTTCCGCCAATTGGGTGCTTTGGTTTCTTCGGGTGCTTGGAGGCGGCCAATTGGAAGGCTCCTTCCGCAACGCTGTCAGCGACGTCAGAAACGATGAAGCGCTCAGAGAAACGATTAAACGAGTAATAAGAAACGATTAAGGAGCTTTTAAGCTGGAAATTCATGTACAAAAACAGAGTTGAAGCTGAAAGGGCTGTAGCTAGACGGCTAGATGCAGCGCTCAATTCTTACTTTGAATGTGCTGACCGCCCAGAACACGATGGGTTATCATGAATTTGTCGCAGAGCAGGTAGGAAGGCAAAGTGTCCCTAAACCTCATATAAAATTAGTGACCATCTGGCACCACAGCCACCATCTACTTGTTTGACTGTTTCTTGTTCCAGTTCCCGCAAACAAAGGATTTGTAGAATACTAGTTACTATGATCGATTCTGCACTCTAAATGAATGGTTTCTGTTGATTTTCTCTTAGCGATACTTTGTTGGGTCCTGTTTTAGTCCACACCCTGACTCTGTGCGTTTGCCACCCTGTGAACAGTTGCTGCGCGGAAACGCATCGACAAGTTTGAAAAAGAGCTCCAGAAGCCGAAACAGCATCCCATATGAATTTTAGCAATGTTTTACTCGTTTGTTTTGTTGACCCTTTTGAGTCTTCCACAACACGAAGGGAAACGTGCTGGAATTCACACAACCGCAAGGAAGAATAAAACTTCTACAGATGCTGATGATGCTGAACATGATGAAAATGCCAAAGAACATGTCGAGGCGCCGTCGTGATTTTGCATCTTTTCTCATCAAGAAGCAAGCGAAGAGCAAGAGCAACATAAATCCAGATAGGAGGGAGGCAGACGAGAGATGTATTGAGATAAGACAGTTTGAACACAGCGGCTATGGTTTCATCTTCCCCTGAGAGGAAATCAGATGGGAGGAAGCCTGGCCACAGCAGGTGTTGAAAGTGCTCAAGAAGCACAAGGTTGATCTAAAAAGAAGAAGGCCCGGAAGGACGCTTAAAGGTATCCGGTATCCTTCACTGTTGTTTATGATGCAAACATATTGTCGTAGCTGTCGTCATCAGCATTATTTCTCTTCTTGAGACAAGTTCGGCAGGTACAAGGTTTCATGTGGTGGATATCTTTGGGCAGAAGATCGAATTTCAGAACTCGGAGACTGAAGGGACTGAAGCATCGTTCGAATTCAGCAGTGATGAAGTTCCAAGTGCTAAGGACATCTAAGGACATCTAAGGACTGTTAGATTGACTGGCAGATTGACCATTAGATTGACTGTCAGATTGTGTAAGAATGTGCAGGAATGTGTAGGACATGAAGGGGCTTCTGCTCCCATTCTCGTGGTATTTACCACATTTTACCACCATGTGTGAATCAATGCTTAGCACGATGAGGCGAAGCATTTTGTACACCTCTAGCCGTGGCTCAAGCCGTGGCTCAATTCTGTACAGGCAAGCCCCCGAGTGCTTAGCGGGCCTCGGGAAGGTCTGACCACGTTTGATCTTTTCCCCTGCAGAGTGTAGAGTCATGATGAGTCATGATGGGTCATGTAGATGCCTACCATCCAGGAGACATCAGGAGATGATTCTCAAGGCATCCATTTGTAGATCCAACTGACATGTCTTGGTGCCCAGGATCCAAGGCATTTTCCTTTGAAGATCTACTTTCAGGAGCCGATGACTTTATCCTATTTGCTTATTATAGCTCATTATAGATGCGAATCTATGAACATACGTATGTATGTATGTATGTATGTATGTATGTATGTATGTATGTATGTATGTAAATACATACATATATATATATGCATACGGGTTTATTTCATAATGTCAGAACATAATGATATATAATATGTCATGAACTGTTATATGATTATTAGAAGTTATTTCAGTTATTTCCACTTGAAGTGTTTGTAGTTTCCTTGCTTGCCATGACTCAAGTGGGCACGGGCGTGCGACTAGCACTCCCAGCATCCTTCTCCGTGCAGTTGTTCAGGAGGCAGAGATTGAGGATCATCAAGTAGATTCGTCAGACTGGTCCTCAGATGCTGCATTCAACAGAACATTCTTCGAATCGCCAGATGTTCCCAAGTTCATGGGATCAATGGATATAAAATGGGATCAATGGACATATTAATGGGATCAATAGGATCAATATGGGATCAACGGAATCGATAAGTCTAGAGATTCCTAGCCGCCTTTAGCGCGCTTCTCAGGACGACTTTGTGCACGAGTGGGCAGTCATTGATGAGGCAGCAGAGTTTCCAATCGACACGATAGCAGACGCGGGTGCTGCGTCGAGGCGACTTCAGCACAGGGAGCATATGAGATCTACCAGGCACCAGAGATTGGACGCTACACGACTATAATAGGACTTTATATTATATGACTTTGATATGACCTCAGCTGTGTCAGATTCCTCTTGTGAGAGAAAAGACCTGTATCCGTAGGTCTGCTTGCAGCACTAGTCATGTTGCGGGAGAGTTTCAAGGACAGTCTGTTGCTGACAACACAAACGGCTTCACGAACTGTACAGGTCCATGAGTTGCATGTCATGCAGTCATCCACCGATGAACTGCAGGGGTTGGAAAGCTGGACATTTTTGGCCCATGGATTCGAATGGATTGGAGGACACGCATTTCATTGTTGACTTCTCAGACATTGACAGGCACGGGAACAACAAACATTTCTCGCTTTCTCAAGTTGGTGGGCGTGCCTGCTCATATGTTGTCGAATGGTCTGACGTTTCCTCCGTAAATCTTATCAAGCAGGGTACGATCAAGACCCTGGATTCATGTAGTGTCCGAACCAGCCCATGGACAGGGCCCAGAAGACGCATGAGCACATGTGACTTGTCAGCAAGCAGCTGTATACGTATACTAGCCAAACAGCAAACGAGACCCTTCAAAAAAGTTCATGATTGAGCAACGACCTCACAATGTCATTTTGTGGCCTAGTTGTGTGCACACAGTGTGCACATGTATGATCATAAATGTATATGTATGATATTAGTGTGTGTATACAGATAAACATTTCTGCAGGCATTGTACTGTATGTCAAATATATCACGTGCAATATGTAGACAACTATGAGACTATGAATATGAATTAATATGAATTCAAGAATATTCATAGTATAAATAAAAAATATATATTTTTGTATATGTATATATATATATATATATATACATTTAAGGAATCGGAGGAGCTGCGGCAGAGCCTCAGCTTTGTGGCTCCGACCCGCGAACTTCTGTACCAACCGAGGCAGCTTTTGGTGTCCAACGTAGACGAAGTTGAGGCTGCCGACCATGGCATATATCATACGTATCTGCCAGAATCTGCATATATACATTTATATATATGTATATATGTATATGTTATATGTATATATATATATATAATATACATGTATGCACTACAGATATCACGTGTTGTTTTCTGCACATGTTTCATCCACACCATGCTAAAGACGAGGTAGCGATGAGGCGATGAGCTCTCGCTGTCTTGGACACAGCCAATCCTCCCAGCCAATCATGGCCGTTGATGGCTTGGTCAGTCCAGGGCCGCCAATGCCATTTCAGCTACAAACTCTTGAGCGATGCAGCCATTCACTGTTCGTTGGCCCTCGCCCATTTACTCTGGCATTGGAACACCTGTTTGCAGGAGGTTCTGCAGAACAAGCCTCATCCCTGGTGAATTCAAGTGGCAGTAGTTGTTTGTCCAAGAAAATTTGAGATACGCAGACTTGGATTCTTGTGAGCATTTGCTGATGCGTGCTGCTGATCTTCTTTTCAGGTCGTTTCGCCGAGACGTTTGGAAGAAAATGGAGCAGCGAATGAGTTTTCTAGAGGCCTGCGATTGCAAGCTGACAGGAATATGAAATATGTTCATTCATTTACATATGCTGGATACCGAGCTCATTCAGAAAGTTCAAGCTGTTTTTTTGTGGTCTTGAGAAATGCAGGACATCGAAAGCACCAATTCCAAGGCCAGTTTCACAAGCTTCCGTGCACCTTGAGAAGTCTAAACTTTTAGTAGCACACTTCAAAAAATGTTAGTGTGACGTGCTAGAATGGGGTTATTTGCTAGAACATGTTTAGACAATATTGGAAGATGTTTGCTAGAACTGGGCTTCCCGCCTCTTCAGTTTGTTTGACGATCAGCCATTTGGAGACGTGGCATTTTACTCTGACCACCTTCGTACTTAGAATCCAGCCCAGCAGCTGTCAGGCAGAATTCCTGAATCTTTGCACATTTTCTCTCATTGTAGTGACTGACTGTAGTGGCTGACTGTAGTGACTGATGGATGGGTTCCATGCGTTTCCAAGTAATCAGCACGGACCAGAAGTGTCCACACTCCAATGGGGAGCGTGGACCATGCATTGATGGTGGTGGTGGCGTCCGCACTCGCTGAGGATTCGACGGTCTTCAAAGAGACTTTGCCACCGCGAAGCAGTTTCTTGGCCCCAAGCAGATTTTCAGCATCAAAGACATGTCGGAAAGACATTACTGCTCAGCTGCTAGCGCAATTGCCATGAGATCTATGAATATCTATAGCATGTCAGATATTTGACATCATTTCACTTACTTACCAATAGAAGGAATACAAGTAGTACCCGGGAGAGCCGGGGGCGGAAGTTTCAAAGGGTAAGGACCTATAAGGCAAAGAAAGCAATGTGCCTATAGAATCCTATAGAAAGTGTTGATGTTTAACTCTGAGCATCGCACCCTAGGATCAAAGGCTTGAAGTTGCTGGGCAGGCTCTTCCGCCAGCAACTCAAACGACTCGAAAGTGACAAGCCATGATTCCTCCAAAAGCCTGGGCCCAGTCCTTTTGCCACAACTTTGGCACAACGGGGATGACATTGGTGCAAGGTGAGGTTTTTGAACTCTAGGCCCCATGACAACAGCCATGGCAAAACTCTGGAAAAAGAAACGTTGGAGAAACTTTGGCAAAACTTTGGGAAAACATTGCAAAAACCTTGGTTTATGTTTCTTTATGTAGTTTCTTTATAGTGCTTGAATATGCTTCATCATACTCTACCACGAAAGCTGAGAGCACCCAGCAGGAGTTACCTTTGCTTTAGCAGGAAAGTGACGGGGCAGTTTTTCCCATAGTACATGATTCTTGCACGCAGAGAGGGGGGAGGAAAAATATCTGTAAATTTAAAAAACAATGTTTAGCCCACATATCTATCAAAATGAAATAGATACGATAAACGATAGCTTTTACATTGGGAATATCAATAAGCACAACGGATTCTTTGCCTTGTTGAAACTTTCTATATGGCACCTGTGAGAGCAAACAAACAGGTGCCAACCTTATCCGAAAACTCTTTGGCGTCGATGCAGCATTTTGGCAATGCCACATTCATCAACTGATATGTTCAACAAGCGTGTTCATGAAAATCGTTTTTGGAAAAAAGTGATAGATACTGATTTTTGCCCCATATTCTTTAGGTGGTATTTCCAATAGGCATATCCAATTGCATTTTTGCAAAATGTTTCCCACATCTTTAACAACCATGTTAACTAATCTTATTGAACAAACAGCTTGGGAGAGATAACACAGTACTTTGCCACATTCATCAGCCAATATGCTTAACAAGCATATTCATTCACCTTTAAGAAAAGCAGATTGTAGGAGATAAAGCACTTCTTTACCATATTCATTTACTAACACTTTCAGATGTACATACATATGCCGTTGCACATATGCCCACATACATATGCCCACATACATATGCCCACATACATATGCCAACATACTATGCCAACAGACAAATGCCGACAAGCACATATGCCTACATACATATGCCTACTGACATGCCTGCAGATACTTATCCTTATCACATTACAGCACATGGAATAATGCCCATTTTCTGGAAGAGACAAAGTATGAACGCTCAACCCTTCCCCCAATATTGCAGAATTCTGAAGGAAAAACGCTGACAGACATACATATGCTGCATATGCCGCTATGCCCACGTGCACACGCCAACGTACGTATGCCTACATACATATGCCTATACTACACATATGCCTACATACAGATGCTTACATACCTTTGCCTACATACCTTTGCCTACAAACATATGCCTACATGCAGATGCCCACATACATATGTCCACATACACATGCCAACAGACAATGAACCAAGTGTCATCCTTATCACACTACAGCACACGGCATATGCCCGTTTTTGTGGAAAAGACAAAGTATGAATGCTCAACCTTTCCCCCATTGCAGATATGAATTGATTCTCAACCCTCATCATAGCACACGTTATCATCCCCATCATCCCCATCATCACCACCATCATAGGCCCTATTCTCGAACAAATCATTTCCACACCATCAGCTTTCGTCCACCCGCTGCAGCCAAATTTACACATCATCTAATTATGATCTAATCATGGTCTAATCATGATATATCATCATCACAAGTACCAACAGCAACACCCACACCAACACCATCAGCATCATCCTCATCATCC
This sequence comes from Breviolum minutum Mf 1.05b.01, assembly GCA_000507305.1. NCBI lineage: Eukaryota > Dinophyceae > Suessiales > Symbiodiniaceae > Breviolum > Breviolum minutum. The sequence continues at coordinate 51,188 of DF241898.1, read as the reverse complement.
TCATCCTCCTCCTCATCATCCTCATCCTCCTCCTCATCATACTCACCATTACCACCAACACCACCACCACCATCATGTTTTTGCGCTGAATCACCTGCCTGCTACTTTTTCAGCGCAGCCAAGTCAGGAGCTCAACCAGCCATCCGCGAGGTGCCAAGACGTGCTGCCAAGGACTTCTCGGTGAAGGCGACGGCAGCTGCTACGGAAAACTGGGAGCTGCACTGTGACACCGAAGTGGCTTCGAATGGGAAATTATTGATATATATATATATATATATGGGATATGGGTATCAATTGGGTATTTTGGACGAGGTAGATCGAAGCAACAAATGTGCCAACACCCGTGATTCGACATTCTGTTTTATGGGAAGGTTTTTTGTGCGGTGACTGTAGTGCGCTCTTTCAAGATGAATTGGCAGGAGTTCATTGAGAGCTATGCGAAGCCGGGATTGCCGGTGATCATCACTGGAATCAATGTCACAGAAAAGGACTGCTGACTTGTCTCCTCTCCCGGAAAGCGTCGAAAGTGTGGGCATACCTCGCAGATGTCGGTTGATTTGCGATGATTCTTTGTAGTTTTGCAGATGCAACATCTTCAACACAGCTCTTTCTGAAGATGTTCACAGAGAAACTGTCAAGTCAGAGCTGTGCCAAGTCAGTGACGCCAAGTGGGTGTTAAGTTGTTCTTCACGGAGGAAGATTGGACACTTGATTTCTTCCGAGAGCGCTGCAATATCTCTGTGGAGTTGGTGAAGAGGCTGCAGCAAATGCATGATAGCCTAGAAATGTTCAACCGCAGCGGTGCAAGGAGGACCCAGGACAACAGTTTAAAGCTTTGGAAGAGTTGCTTTGCTTAAAAGATTGGACCTGCGCCGTTCTCAGGAGCGGTCCTGGTGATGACTCCATGATTCTTTTTTGGATCGAAAGTAGAGATCCAATGAACTTATAGAAAACTATCATTGGGAACGCGTCGGATGCGTTTGCGCAGACAGTCTGGCCTGATACGATGTTATGAGTCTGGCCTGACACGATGTTATTACATGTTAACCATTATACGACTACCTAGTTCTGCGTGCAACTCTCACAGAACGTCACGGATATTGGCTCAACGAGTTCAGCTTGAAAGAACACAATGAAATAATATAAAATCATGTCCAATGTACAATCATATCAAACCATATCAAATCATATAAGATCAAATAAAGCCCGTCATTAAAAAATGTCATAAGCCCGTCATAAAGATCCACGTTTTGACATGTGTTTTTGAAGATCTGGGGCCTGACGCCCAATCTTCGTCGAAGGCTTCACCGTGCCGAAGTATTTTGCGGGGGGACTATTTCCAGCGCGCAGCCTTCGAAGGATACCAGCCGGGCATCCAAGATCATCCAAAGATACGAGCCAACATGAATCCAAAAACAACACGCAAAAACATACCGCAATACATACCGCAATTATGAAGTGATATGATTATCACAACAAGAAATGATAACTAATTCTCATATCCTAACTCCTAACTAAATCAAGCTGTAAAAGCATTGACTACGTATTGTAAGATACGTTCTTTTTTTGAATAGATATTTTTCATATATATATATATATATACCCTTAACATGAAAGCATTTTTTAATGGGGAGTTGCAGAGATGGTTCAGATGTTGAGGGTCAAAACACGGAATCCTGTGAGACCGAGGCACGCTTGGCCAAGCCTCTTTGTCGGCTCCAACGAGACTCAGAAGCTTAGTTACAAGTTGTTACAAGAAAGACACGTGCGAAGCATTTTGGTGACAGCATTGAGAACATTGACAGCATCTACTGCATCCCCAATTTGGATCAAGTTGGTGGTTTTTGTAGAGCCTGCAGCCTGCAACTGTTTCGTTTTTTTTTTGGCGCCTGTGTGGCACTTGAGGAGCTCCATTCATATTGCACTTTGGATGCACAGAGCTGCCCCAGAGACTTCACAGTCATCTTCAGTCATCTTCAGTCTACTACGCTAATGAATGCTACTCTTTCGAAGATTTCAAAGTATTCAACCTGAAATTATTCAGACTTCAGACGTGCTCAAGGATTCGGGGAATATGAATTTCATGCTCCACCTGCTCAGTGGTCGCAAGGACTTTAGTGGGTTCAATATGATTTAACAATTCATTGCTCAAGCATCTGACACATGACCCATCTCCATTGTTCCTTTTTGCATCTTTTGGCAAAACCATTTTGGTAGGAGTGGCGCTTCTATTCAGCGCGAGACCTGATCAATTTGCAGCCTGGCCACGCTCAGCAGCAGCCATTTGAACAAAGTGAAGATGGGGTGATGTGATGTGATGTGATGTGGTCACAAGTTGTAATCACAACTTGTGGTCACCGAGGTATGCCAGTCCAATCAGTAGCCACTTCCACTACGATGTTTTCCGCCCAGACCATGAGAAGTGGGCAGCCAAGAGGGCAAGAGTCGGAGAGAATCGGAGAGAGGCTGCAGCCAAAGCTTGTGGCTGATAACACCTATCTGCGCAGTTGGTTGAAGATAAGGACACAACTTGACACTGATATTGACACTGATATATGGTTCTTTAGTTTATCATGTTTTTTTTTTAAAGAAATATTTTAGATGATATACAATCGAATATAGTCATGGACTGTTTGATCTTAAGCGGATTTTGCAGGCTCCTGCTTCATCTTGCTTCATTTGTTGAGAAACTGGGGCATCGACCCCAAGCCCTTTGCAGCTAAGTGAACAGTCCCAAGGTTTCCGCTAGCAAGGCAAGGGGTAGTCAGCGGGTAGTCATCTTCAACAGCCTTGAAGTCATTGAAGGCTTCCTGTTTTGCCACCGCTTTTTGGTGGCAAATTTGCAGAGCGTCGCTGCTGTTCTGCGCGAAGACTTTGCTGGCGTGATTGCCATTGGTTACTCATTGGTTACCTGGTAGGCATGCAGAGCAGTTCTTGGGCATTCAAGAGGCCGGAGATACAATCTTCATCCCTCCTGCAACCCTCATGCGGCATGGAGCTCAGATGAGTGATGAGCGCGGAATTCTTCCAGAAGTCATTATATGCAACAATGCTATTGCCATGACCGACGCCTTGGAAGATGACACGACAAGCAGTGCCATGTCATGTCCTAGTGTTCAGCAAGAGAATGGAACTGAGATGTAGTGTGGAGGTTTTAGGTGGGCATGGTGACGGCAAGGTGGCATGTTCAATAGTGATTGATGTTGTCTCGATGCGAATATGACCCACGAGGTTCGATATGACTAGTCCCGAGCAACTTGTGGCTAGGATCTTGTCACGACACGTTGCACTCTCTGTTGTAGAGAAGTGCGAATACAAAAACAAACTATCACACAGCCGTATCGAAGCACCACTATAACTACAACAACTGTTTAATTTTGGCCCTTTCTCGAATCATTGCCTGTCTATATGTTATATCCGTTGTGATTTTGCATTGGCGTTGTAAATGGAGCATCCGGAAAGTCAAGCATTTTTGGCTTTTCAGGTTTCCAAAAAAGGCTGTTGAAGAGTGGCAAAGTTTTCAAGGGATATAACATATTTTTGCACGTAGATCAAGGTTTCTACCTGTTGTGTCATGATGGGTCTAAATGGCAAGCCCTTCACTGCCGAAGTAACCCCAAGTCGTTTCAGAGATCTACATCCAGTTTTTGGTAATGGTGGAAACAGTTTGATTTTGGTGAGATTTCCAAGTGAACGATCGACCCACAATCGTCCCAGCTTTGCACAGGTCAGAAATTTAGACCACATCCACGGGATCAGCATGAATTACGTGGATGCAAGCAATTTCAAACTCAGCATCCTGCTGAAAATGTGGCAGTTGGAGGCGCCACATGGCGCCGCGGGGCAGCGCGCAGCATTCAAACGGCACTGAGTCGAGTCTTCGAGTGTGGAGGAAGTCTATGGAATTCATGGATCTTGGCATTGCTCCTGAAATGCTCACACTGTCACACTGTCAAACTGAAATGTCGGTCGGTTTGACCGGCATTTTCTTGGCTTTGCAGGCGGACGATGTTGAGCTCTACACTGCTGGTGTATCCTGGCTGGGTGGTCCATGATGTCCATGGTTGGATTGAGATAGATTGAGGAAATTACGAACGCATCAACATGAAGCGAAATAGCATGAAACCAATCTCAGACACCATGACACACGTCTCGCTGATGAAACAAGAACAAGTCGCCATGTCACCCATGTCACATGAACAGCAAGCTTCTTTCAAAAGCCACAGGTTGCTGAGTTGCTGGTTGTTGGGCGACGAGTCACGCGCTGAGATCAGCATCCTTAGTGGCCTGGTCTCTGATCAAAAGGCCATGCGCTTTGGCGAATGGAAGGTCAGAGCCTCGGACAAGCGATGGAAGCGATGGAAGTGCAATCGATCGAAGAGAAGAGCATGGCTGCATGGCTAGACATGGCTAGATATATCTAAGGCAATCTAAGTCAATCTGAGTCCTCAGTTTTATTTTAGAGGCTTGACTCTGCTTGCGTGCTGCATTGCTCAATTGAACACCTTCTTTCAAGGCGCAAGATTGGAAGAGTCTAATTTAGAAAAGTGCTAATTTAGAAAAGTCTGAGTGTTTCGTAGACACACCATTGGTGCGCGCTGATGACTCAGAGCAAAGATGCTGATGACAGCCAGACTTGAAAACAAAATCCAGAACCGCAAATCAGGTCTCTTTGTTGGCTCTCCCTGATGTTTAAGTTTTGATTTGTCCTGATTCATTATATATAGTCGATCCTATATGTGAATATTTTGTTGTAATGTATATAATAGATACGATTTGAAATATGTTATGTCAATATGTATCCTCATCTATCAATTTGATTGTCACCCATGCCACACTGCTCAAATAGACGTGCCTTTGCTATGTCTTGGCTGAGACAATTCCTACACGAAGCAGCGTGGATAGAGACCATCACCATAAACAACGATAACAAAATTTGCTTGAGTCATTGAGATTGATTTAGATCCATTCTTTCTGCATACTCAGACCTTGCTGCCACTCGGTAAGGCACAAATGCAGATCCAAGAACGTGGTCGACCATTCTCCCACCCCACCATACTGCAGTAGCATTTGGTTCCAACAACCCAAAGCTGTAAGGCTACATTTTGAGAGCCATGGGCAGTTTTGGTTGTGCCGCCATGTACTACAGCTGGGCCAGGGTCTTGGCAGCTCTTCAATCAGCAATTGGATACAATCCGATGAAGCGATGAATCCACAAATTGCAACTGGTGATGTTTGGTTTGTCAAACAAATGTCAGGGTTTACTGCCATTTGGATCCATGTGTCAAGGCCTGCTTGGTGATGCTGCGTGCAGTCCAATTCCTCAGATTCAGGTTTGGAGGCAGAGAAGGTAAGGTTCTATATGTTGTGTTACAATGTGTTACAAATTATTTGTATTTATTGTAGGTACAGTGACTAGACTATATCCATGGATTACTATATTTGTACTTGTAGAAAGAGGAGATTATTCAGACTCTTTTTGGCCAAGTCTGAATTTCTGAGCACTCGCTCACTTCATTTGCGTGTGATGTTAAACAAGAATTACAAATCTGATATCATCGTATCATATCTTATCATATAATCGTATCATACCAACCTATCTGCTCCTATCTGCTCCACAATCTCATCCACCTCTCGGAGATGCGGCTCCCTGCGTCCCTCATCGCTGTCCCTGCGAGTCGGAAGTGCAAAGCGCCTGTGCTCCGAGCTGGCGAGGCCGCTAAGCAGAGCCCACCCCATGGGGGCCCCAGCCCGACCCAATGGTCCCAAGTGACAACGCAGCCCGATGATGTCCGTTGAGTCTCATGGATGATGCAAAAACATGCAACAACAGGAAACACATCAGGAACAGATTGACTTACACATGAATTTTGTGGTGTTTCCTGATCTTTGTCCTGTGCCATCAATGGTTGGAAGTAGGGCTAAAACATGGGGTCAAATAGCTCAAGTTCTCTCTGCATGATAAGCATTGGCCCGCATTTGTCAACATCTTGTCTTTTTTCCAGCACCAATCAAAAGAGAATGGTACTGGCACACTGCACAAGCATCATGCCAAACAAGACTCGAGAACTTGAGTGCTTGACATACACTAACAGATCTTACTGCAGTTGGCAATTTGCCAGGTGTTTGAAGGACAAGTCTGAGCACGAAAGTGAAAACCTTGGTTCACTTAGTTAGCATAAGGTGTTCGGTCCATGGTTCTGAACTGGCGAAACTTTTTTGACCGAGATTGCTTCAAGTTTACTTTTTTGTAAGTGAGATTGCTGGTCTGGTGATTGCTTTGGTTTAACCAGCTGACTTGTATTCACACCGCTTCGCGGTTCGGACCGCCCGCACCAAATGAGTTTGAACCCATGTTGGGAACATGTTAAGCCATATTGTGCCTAAGTTGGGAACATATGGGCTCATATTCAATCGCTTTTCGATCATATTCACACTGTTTGGAGCTATGTTGGGTGGATGTTCACCCAAGGTGCTGAGGGCGTCTTTTCTCCGGATGGCATAGTTAAACGAAAGGTTTGGGAGGTGGGGGTGGCCCCTTTTTTGCTCTAGGATTCGGGTTTTAAGCGGGTGAAGATCCATCTGTGGGCCCAACATGGGCTCAACATAGGCTCAAGATGGGCCCAACATCACCCTAAGTTGACCCAAAATGAGCTAACTTTTTCCACGCATAGCCCTATTAGGGCCCAACATCCACCCAACATAGCTCCAAACAGTGTCAATATGATCGAAAAGCGATTGAATATGAGCCCATATGTTCAACATCGCGTAACGTTCTCACAACATGGGTCCTAAGAATGTTTGGGTTTGTGCACAAAAATACTGTATTTTGCGGTGTTTAGGGCCTCTCAATTCATGAACATCAAACAGCCTCCAAATGACCGTAGCCTTAGAAATCAGAGCCCCTCTGGACGTCCGAGGAAACTCCGTTGGGCCTCCTGGAAAAGGAGGCAAAAAGGAGGCTAAATAGCAGATCTTCTACAGAAGATGATGAAGAAAACAAAGAAATACCCCCAATAAACGAAGATATAGACAAAACATGGAAGCATAATAGAAACAATTATATATTAAAATTAAAAAGAAGTAATGTAAAAAATCCCAATAGCAATATGTTAAGTAAATACAAAATTAAATATGATGAAAAAAAGAAAAATATACATATAAATAATTATTATTTAATTGTATTTTTTGAAAATTATCATTACTTTTGTTGAAGTAATAATAATTTTCACTGGATAATATTAATCTATTATCGTTTGAAAACTATTAACTATTGAATTATTATAATTGTAAAATTAAAGATTTATATTTTCATAAAAAATATTATTGAATAAGATTAATATATTTATTTATAAAAATATTTTATAAAAATAAAATATGGAATTTTATTATTTTACGCGATTTTTATTTATTTGTATCTACTTATGGAAAAAAAATAATTTCACGCGATTTTTAGAAATTTGAATAAAGTAATTATATTATCACTTTCCCCAATTCACTTTCCCCATATTCGTGATAAGGTACTCGTTGTAAGGTTCATAGGGTGGATCTATAAGCACAAGTCCAGGACCAAGTAGATTCTCAAAAACTTCGTGAAGCAAAAGGCACAAGAAAATGCATTTAGGTAGCTTGAAATTTGCTTGGGTGCGAATTATGTGACAAAAACCTGGAAATATGTCATCATTGAAAGTGTAACTCAAACGCAATATATAACGACTCATGTAAAGCCATAGGCACAAGGTGGTCTTGCAACCAAAGATAAGAATTGGCATGCAGGATTCTGACGCCATCCTGCCAGAAGGACTGACAACTTGTCTACCAAAATGGGTAAACAGAACAATATTTACATGCAGTATTCTTATCGTACGTATTCTGATTCTCAATCTTGGTGTCCTTGACATTGAGGTGTGTCAAACTCTGCTTGAGAGCTTTGTACACCTCCATGGATGCTTCCAAAAGAATGGCATGGTCACGTGGTCGCAAAAATCGTGTTGCCAAGGCTGGCGAGCCCAGGTAGAACCTGGCAGGATTGACGAGGTAGAATCATCATTTAGAGCAGTTACATCACTTGGGTCTCAGTGGCCTACTTCCATTAGAACAGCTTAAAATACAAGGAAAACAAAAACGGGAAAACAACGTAAATCTCATTGCCCCATCGTTTTACTTATCGGCAGTCACAGTTGGCACCTTGTCTTGTCTTCATTAAACGCCTTCATCTGTGAGAGGTATTGGATGATGGCAGCAGATCTGATTTGACTCCTGAGAATGCAGAGTTTCTTTCGCAAGAAATTTCTATCCCCAATGTCATCACCAAGATGTATTCGTCCATGACGTATTTTGCCATGTTGATGGTTGTTGATGCATGTTGGATGTCCTCTCCAAAGTGTGAATGCCCTCGCGAAAATTCTGATATTCACAAGCTTGGACCTGCAAGTCGTACAGGCCGCGTCCTGCCATTCAAGGATGATCCAGGATGGAAGGATACGAAATGCAGGCACTGAAGGAACCTGTTGTGAAAAATTGTTGAATAGAATGAACTGCAAAAGTGATGAGGTATCAAGGGTTGTCTTGAAAAGGATTTGAAATAGAATCAACATGAATCAACTGCAATTTAGGGTTGTCTTGAAGTATCGAACCATCTCCTGCATGAGCGAGGCAGGTGAAAGGAGCGCTCTTTGCGGAATGTCGAAGCAGAACCTTTCGTTGAAGACAGGCATTTCGTTGAAGAAATGAAGACCACGAAGTGACCTGAAGAAGGAGTGGTCACGCGACCTGCCTGACGTGTGACCTGCTCCGGAGTTGGGGCGTCTGTGAGTCGACTACCCCTCTACCCCACCTCCCCGTCTACCCCACCTCCGACCCTCCGACCCTCCGACCACTTCCACAAGCATCAGACCTGTTCAACTTTCGTTGTCCTGTTCAACCATTTTTAATCTCATGATTCGCCCCTATTCAACATTTTCCTTCATGTTCCTTCATTTCATCCACAAACAAGGAACGCTGAGGTGCCGACACATGCCTTGCCAAGCCTTTCTGAATCATCGTGTGTAATAGTTGCAGAGTATTACAATCCATAAGCCCGCAGTACTCCAGTAAGAAACTGCATCCACCTACGAATCCAAACAAGAAATTGATGAAGGCAAAAGGAAACGTGCTCCAATAAGACCATATTGCAAGGTCCTATTGAAATCTTTGAAACATGGAATTTATAAATTTCAAACATCTCAACTTTGTGGTTGACACCGAGTGTATTTTGCAACTTGGTGCAGAATCTGTTTGATGTCTGAAACTTGGATCGGCAAAAAAATTCTTCGACCCACAAGGATTAGAGCTAAAATGAGCTTGACAGCTTGACTCCTAAAGCAACTTATGTTGATCAACTTATGGGTGTCAACCCAAAAATAGGGGAACCCCCCCAAAATGGATGGTGAAAATAATGGAAAATCCTATTTAAATGGATGATTTGGGGGATTTTACACCCCTATTTTTGGAAACACCCATATTTAACATTTACACCCCTATTTTTTGGCCCAAATTTTTTCCCCAAACTTTCAACATGAGATTTGGCCTCTAGCATTCGCTGAGGCAAATCTTCCAGCAAGGCAAGTGCAGCTTTCCAGGAATTTCCTTCGAAGGCTTTCAGGGCAGCAAATGGTGCAGAGTTGTTAAACAAGAAAGCTGTAAAACAAACGGTGAATGTGAAACAGAGTCTTTCTTTGCATCATGAAGTAGACATGCTTGGAAATTTCCAGCTAGTGTCTTACAAAATGTTTCGTATAAAATCAAAGGAATGTGCTGTGGAACCAAAGGATGCCGAGTTCAAACTTCCATCTTTTTCATCCTCGAAATCTGACTGGCAAGAGTGAAAAAGCACGAAACAAAATCTGTAGATATTGCATAAATTGCAAAAAGTGTGAATATCTACAGATTTTGTTTTTTCCCTTGCATCTTTCCTCTTGCCTCAACATGTAAGTTCTGCATTTCATCCAAGAGCTGAAAAATGATTTGCCATTGGCCATCTCGTGCAGCAGCATTTGCGACAGCGCCAAAGGTCGCCGCTGAGATTGGCTTGGACTGCCAATGCATCTCCTGCAAGACCAAGCTGAGAAATCCTGTACCAGAGAGGAGTTATAGAGGCATGGAATTCTTTCAATTTAAGTTTAATAAGCTATATATCTTGACTGAATGTATCTTGATCCCATCCCTATAGATGTGCATCTGGTCAACCCCATGAATCCCCAACTCCCATGTCGAGTTCGTTGGTGGATCACTTGGAGAATTGATGGAACATCTTCCCAAAAGCATTGGATTTGAGCACTAGTAATCAGTCTACATTTATCTTCGAAACTCTGAGTTCTAGCATTGATGCTATGGGTTTCTTCCCCCCATCAATCATACATGTCAATCCTATTTTGATTCCGCTTACCTTTCCTGCTCCCCAATTTGTCTTTGCCCCCGTCCATTTCGCACTTGCAGATCTGGGATTGTTATGGTGGTTGTATTGTGCCCGCCGTCAAAATTGCACATTTCTGATAGTTGGAGTTCACAAAGATGACGTCACCGTCAAGGCATCCGTTTGCCTGGGAAGTGGGGGGTTATGTGGCCCGCTAATGCCGCAACTGTCAAATTTGTGGCCCGCCTGTAGTATGCACAATGCCACAGCGGCCGCTGCACCAGTGGGCTCTCGTCCTCCACACAAGAAGCCCGTCTCATTCATTAGCGGGTAGTGGATGTCCTTGGTCCGCTTGACAACATGATACAACATGGTCTCATATGGGTCACTCTGCTGGCAGCATCTTAACAAGATCGGCTGGGCTGAAATGGCTGATTTGGAAAGATATACGCAACAAAGTGTCTTTCGAAAGTTCATGCACGAGGTCTTTCAAATCTCGTGCGACATCTTCGGACGCAACAGACAACCCCGTCACGTTGACGATGTCTGTCAATACCTGCTTAGCCTTGGGCATCAATGTCCCCCATTTTTCAAAAAGGTGAGTGTTAGCAAATTCCTTGTAAGCTCGCGTCATCCGTTCTCCAGGCGAGAACCTGCGAAGCCCCATCTCCAACAAATGCCTGTTGCACAAAATGGCGGAGTACTTCCGGCGCTCAACAAGCCTCAGGCCATGACATGAAAGTTTCATCACTTGCATGCAAAATAGCACATAAAAAGGCACACAAAAAAGCGACCCACTAAGCCGCTAGCTGATCATTTTCCAATCGAAAAATCAGATCCTCATTGTTCTTGATCTCCTGCTCGGCCAAGGCGAGCTTTAATTCTTTCTTCGCAAGGGCGAGCTTGACTTTCATCTGGCTTTTGTCCCTCTCTGTCTCCAACTCTTTCTGGGCAAGGGCTTCGGCTACATTCAATATCACTTCGATGTCTGCACCGTTCGGAAACAGCGCTTTCACCTCCTCTTTCAATCCTCGACAAACCTTGGAAGAGGGTGCTTTCGCAGGACTCAAACATGAAGACTTACGGAACACCCTTCGGAAAGTTAGGAGGGTCTTCTGCTTGGCCATGTGAGCCCGCATGACACGCGCAACGTTCTTTTTTATTTGTTGTGCCTCGAAATCGCCAAAGGAGCTAGAGCTCCAGCGGAAGGAATAAGACTAGAACTCACTGAAAGGCTGAAACAAAACACTCATTTGGAAATACTTCATGATCAATATTCCCGCCCTGCAAAGTATTCGGGTTGGTGTCACACTGCAAATGCTGCAAATGGGGAATAGCCTGGGTTGTGCGAATCGACAAAAACGGTTTCCAGCGCCAAGTCTCTGTTGGATTGTTCTCAGGACTCGCTCTGCATGCTTGTAAAGGTTGAAATCTGGTCAATACAAGAGATTCTTCCTGACAAGTAGTGATACACACCAAGATTGCAAAATCGAATGCAGACAAGCTATAAGGATGACTGCGTGGGCGTCTGCGAGAATGACATGCCCAAACCTGCAGCATGTAGGAGGTCACGATGACACCGCACGCTGCCAGACACGGCAGGCTCCGAAAGCCTGAGGGGGTTGTGTCTGAAAAACAAATGTTCGACAACGGAAAGTCTGTGTCACCATCAAATTTCCTAACCCAGGAACCAAGTGCATTGCAAACGGATCCAAGGGCTCAACGTGATCTCTTGGTCTCAGTCATGGCACACCTTGGTGACATGGAGTCAATTCACCCGATGAAACCCAAAAAAGGCAATCCTGCCTGCATTGTCCACGCTGAGACACGCACTGCCCAAGCACTGAGACGGTTTGACCATGAACCTCAGCTGTGTTGCTGTCCCATGAAAACGAAAGACCCAGTCCATGTCAGTGTTAGATACCACTACAGGCACATAACTGCCCTGTGAAAATAGATTGTTCCGAAGGGCTGTGAAACTTCTATCACACTGGGGGTCCATTGGTCTACAGAACATGTTTGACCCGGTCTGCGACATCAAATGGGATGACTCCGCCAGACTGGGGAGAAGTCAAGGGGCTCAGCTTCAGACTCCACGAGTAGCTAGCACTCTGTTGCGAGCGTGGACGGGTTGCTTTGTTGCGTTGCTTTGTTGCGTTGCGTGCATTTCACTATGCTGTAAGGTGAACTTTCATTGTGATCTGATTTGAAATTTCACATACTGTTCTTCAACTGGTGAGAGGATTGGCAAAGCTCTGGGTAACTACGACAACTTCGACCATCGGAATCTTGCTTATGCCACATATTGCTAGTGCATGTGATTGTGAAAAATCAAATGCTTGTTTTGCGCCTTCAGTACATTGAGGTCAAAAAATGAAGGAAACCCTTGTGGCTACAGGAAACTTGCAGCAATGCGAAGTTGACATCAATTTCATTCGATGCCTATGGGCGACATTACGCTACTTGAAAAAGAAACTCCAGACAGCTATAGACTGCCTCCACAGAGCAATACGTATACCAATCCGGACAGAACAGTATGAAACTTCCAAAATATCCACTCTCATTGTCTCATTGGTCTTCAGCTTCCAGCTCAGCTTCCAGCTTTGCAACGCACATTTCATGACTTTTTTTTGAGCTACCAGCGATGCTACCCAAATCTACGCAAATGGCCAAACCCAAACAGCGACTGCGAGCGGCCCTTCAAGTTCACTTCCATGAAGCTCCTGCATGGCAAGTCAACGACTTTTCTAATTGCAGTTGATCAGCGAGGTGCACAATTCAATTTATGCCTGAATTTTTTGATCCCGACGTGGCGAGGGATAGAAGTCTGACCACATTGAATCCCAGTGACCAAAGAAGAGATTGCAGCAAACAACAGGGAACAAGAGATACAGAGGATATAAGAATGATAAGAATGACAAAAAAACAATTCATGTCTGTTTCCAAACATTCCAACCCTTCAATGTAGAAACAAAGTAGTCAATGCTTTCACGCTATTTCACGATATTTCACCCAGGTCGACTTCAAGGTTTTTCCTGCCTCTAGAGCTGTGACAGCACCAGAGAAATCGTTCGCTTCCATGCCTTAGTTTGGGTGATGATGGTGTGATCACTAGTAACAAGAATCAACCCTTTTGGAGGCGATATGCCCCGTGAGATAGATACACGATGCAGAAATTACATGAAATTACAACAGCATTGTACAATCCAGGAACACTCCTGTACGATCTACAGACCACATGGTTTTCTACAGACTCATGTACAAGACCATGATAGATTACGGAAGGATCTACAGACTACAGTGTACAGTGGCTACCAGCATGCTCTACATCTCAATGCCATCTACCTGCATGTGAATGATAGCTAAAGATTGAAAACCAGCCAGGAGCCTTTCACAAACACAAGACTTCATCAAAGTTGGAGAATCTGGGAAACCAGATGCTAGCCAAATCTAGCATGGACAGAAAATCTGAAAGGAATTATCTGGACAAAATTGAAAAGCAACGACAAGAACAATGCCAACCCGGACACAACTGAGATGGACATGGAAGGGATTTTGCATCTTATTGTTCTTTTCAAACGATTCCACTCTTTTTGGAGACACAACAGTTGCTGAAATTCTTCAAGTCCACGCCACACAAACACCACAACAAATCCAGTTGCATCAGAAACTATCCTTTGACTTTTTTGCAATGTTAGAACCTTCGTGCCTCTTGGACGGAATCTCAGAGATCTTTGTGGAAAATGATTGAAAAACGATCTTCGTGGAGATACATCCATTGTGGGAGGAAGAGTAACGAAACACAAGATGCAAAAAGTGAGGGTTTCACACCTTGGAGCTGTTTGTCGAAACCTTAAACTTTTCAATGAAGGTGCACCCTACTAGAATGGTAATTAAAACCTCAAAAAGATGACAAAAAAACTAGAAACTAGAGTGGCACTGGGACAAAACCATCAGAATTTTTGCAACGTGGCAAATTTCGACCTTGATACCCATAGCTCTTTTTATCATTTTGTGCCACCATAATGTCAAAATGTCTTGCATGTCCGGATAGTGAGATACAGTAAGTTTCTCTGCAGGTAATCACTCCCTCCAAAGCATCACCCTTCTGTGAGATCCACGCCCTACCCTCCCTGAAACTAACATAGCCCCTGAAAACAGACCTCTGAAAAAGGAGATTCCTATTGGAAACCACCATTTTTTGGCGCGAAAATGTTAGTTTCAGAAAGGGTAACAACAACCCCTGCCACATCCCAGCACTCTCCTGAGATTCATTAAGACTTCGGAGAAAGTCTTGCAACATCAAGGCTGGTCGCACCTGAACTGTTGGGATTAGCACATACAGTTCCTTGATACAATGAATAGCCTATTATCCCATGATTCAGCCCACCATATCTATATATGACTTGCTTTATCCAACAAAAAAACTCCGGAAGTTTACTATGCAGTGATCTATACAGCCCTTTCTTTGTGGGTGGTCAGTTTCTTATCTGCACATTGGAAGCTGCAGAGATTCATTTTGTCAACTTATAGCTCCATGGCTTCTCTGATTCAGTGAAGCGAAGATATATCAATCAACGGTACGTGATGGTTGAAGGAAATACACTGTTTTAAATCAACAAGTTACTGATGGTTTAACGTAGTACTTTGCTGTTTTAGGTTGTCTGAAGGGAGTCATAACGGCTATCCACCAACCATTCATAGAAACACATTGAGTCACATCTAGGCAAAACACATGTTTCACTGTCCTGTACCACCTCTCCGTGGAAGCTTTCCAGTAAATTCGTTGGATAGGTTCAACACTCATTTATTTCCTGCTAAAATCGTATCGCGCAACAAACCCAGAGATCCCCTTTTAAAAAAGATTTTGATGATTGGACTTGGCGACAATCTCCAGGAAGACCTTTTGATTTCTGAATAAACTGTTTACAATTTGTTTAACGGCCTACTATTTTACCTACATCATTTTTCCTCGGTTAAGATAGGCAAGGTAATCTATCCAACAGAAACGTTACAATATGTGACAAGTACTATAATTTCCCGACACATGTAATCTACATCCACATTCTTCCAAGCCCAACCCTTTCACAGCCTACACCTACTGCCCTCTCGATCTCTCTGAACCTGCAAATTTTGACGTTCGGATCCACAAAATGATCATGCAGCGCACCACCGTCTTGCTGTGTAATTAGTTGACTTGATGTTTTTACTTGCTGTGTAATATCTAACAATTAGTTGACCATATGTATTACGACTGAGTACCAAATATGCTTACTCAAACTGCGGGCGCATACATCACGACCTCATGGTTTGCACTTGAGAAACGAACCCTCTTGGCGTGGGGATAGGATTGGTGCTTGTTGAGGGCAGCCGTAGCACCACCAAGAGAATGACCCACAACATCCCCTTGAATTTGGGGCTCCAATTCCTTGCCATGATTTGTTTTCCATACCACAATAAGCTCTTGGAGTGGCGTTGAGATTATATTGCCAGTCCATTCCATCTTCGCTTGAGCGGTCTATTTTGAAGTTGAACAAAAAAAGTTTGTGTGAAATTGAATCTTGTTGATAGCGTTCTCAAACAATTGCTTTGGGAACTTGGTGGATATCAAGCCCAAGAATTTCTGTCACTTGAAATTCAAGGTGGGGAGAGTGGCGCTGATCAACAGCAGCATCTTTCGCAGCAATCGTTCCACCTGCGTTTCAGCGATGTGCTTCCAGTACTTTTGGTGGACTCGCAATAGCCTTCACGACGAAACCTTCAGCAGAATGAACTAGTTGAAAACGTCCCATGATGCAAAGATGACACGATCCCACTAGAGAACGCACCTTGAATTTGATGCAGCAATTGCAGTCAAAATTTCTCCGACAACAACAGTTGACCTGCGAGGTAGGCCCAATATTACTTTGTCAACGTGAAAAACAGCAACTCATCTTAAAGCAGAAGTGCCGGCCCACCTACATTTCCTGCTCCTGAAATTTGAGCATGCGAGCTCCCAAGGATCACCCCAGATTCCTGAAGCCCGCAATTGGACCTGTTGACATGCACCAAGGATTTTTGAACTTTCGCAGTGGCCTCACTGCCACTTGCAGAGTGGTATGAGATCCAGTATGAGTCCTCGCGACTTTCACAAGCTCTCTCTCTCTCTCTCTCTCTCTCTGAAAAGTAACCATTTTAAAAGGATGATAAGACATGTTCATCTTCCAACCGTCAATTTTCAGGGGATATATGATATATTACAGCTATTACTTATCCGGCGAGAAATGGTGAAACTGGCGCCAAGATGCTGGTTGAAGAAAGATAGCACGGCCACCAGGTACACCCATAGCGTACCAAAAAACAAAAAGGCCCCCAAGGGGCGATGTTTTAGACAACTGATGGAACTGGTGCTGTGACATGCTTTCAAATTTCAAATTTGCAGTCAGAACTGTTGAGATGTCATGCTTTGGAAAGGAACAGAAATGGTCTCACTTTTGGTTGTGTTTTGTTTTTATACTGCATCGAAATTCCTCTACGTTGCTTGCTTTGGTGTTTGTCAGAGCTGATGCCTTGTCCATGAGATGCAACTCCTCGCGAATCCAACATATTAGTGTAATTCCACCACCTTCCAAAGTATTTTTGTTTGTGCTGCGTCCTTTGTTTCATAACGCTGGCGCTCCCACATCATCCACTACACGCTCAACGGAACAATGACAATAGACATCCACACAATCCAATCCTCATCGGCGGCCGTGCTGTTTAAAAAAAATGGATCCCAGCTCCATCTGGTTCTTCGGCCTATGCTACCCATCAAATGAGTCACACTCTACCCTCCTGGGAACTAACATCTCCCACCTATATATGGAAGAGGAAAGTCATCTTCCCAGCTACCTTTAAATGGGATATGTTAGTTCCCAGGGCGGTACCACTTTGATGCTTTTGGAATTCCGGAATGGCAACTTCAATTTTTTCTCTGTTTGTCGGCTCGAACACCAGTCAGGTCGCCTTTTTGTTGCCATCTTCGAACACATTTAGCGCTAGGATACATTCGTTAAGTCTGTACCTTGACAGCACACGAATGTCGAAGCATAAGTCTCTTTCTTCTGTTGGGACGTCCCAAGAACCACATGACAGCAAAGACCTGAAGTCAGCACATCTCGCAGACCCGAGAAAAATCAGGTGATACTACAGCCTTCTCCCACGCTGTTCAAGGGCAGCACGCACGACCATAGCACGCCAAGATTGCAGCTTCCTTCTCTCGAGTTCTCCTCTTGCACTCCCTGCAATGCACCGTTTCTGAGGTATAAAGAACTAGACCAAGCCGCTGTTGATCTCTGCGTTGACATTTCAGCAGGATGATGTGCCTCATCTAAGACCACCGTCCTCCCCTAACCGAAATCGTTTCGCGCAACCGGACGCTGGTATCCCGCCAGCAACTCAAGCAGTTCATGCCTGACTTCTGAGAGCGTTTCCGGTTTCAAGAAGGCACGGGATAAATGTCTCCTGAAAGCAACAAGACGCGCAAGATCATCTGCCAGGAAAAGGTCTGCCATGTCTACCACTTTGAAGAAGCAGGGGTTGAACAATGCTTCATCAGAAGTCATAATCCTGACGAACTCTGCCAAGAAATGCCCGTCGCTGCATTGACAGGCAGGCTCAAGTTGGCAAAGCCCATGCAATGCCGTGCGAACAATTTCTTGCTCCTCGGCAACCTTCGCGATGTCCAGCATGGCGACGGGCGATGCTCAATCGCAATTCAGGTGACGGATAAACCTCATGCAGAAACGATGCCATCCACCAAAAAATAGCTTCCGGTAGTTGAACAAGTTGGTAGTCAAGGCCTTCAAGACAAACATCAATAAAATGGTGCAAGTCAGGTGGATACAACTGCCACCGGTGAAGGTTGTACATCCAGAGAACAAAACCTGCCACGGCAAACAAAACGGCCTTTGGATTGGTTGGAGACACAAAGCCAATTGTTTCCTGTCAACCAATCTTGTATAAGGTGTGATGAATCCGGACAAAACATTTCAAAGTAATAGACGCCGGATACAGGGAACCAACGACGATGGTTTGCGAAAGCAGTGTCTGAGGAAAAGAATTGGATGGACGGTGATTGATACATGTGCAATGATGATGATGATGATGATGATGATGATGATGATGATGATGACGATGATGATTATGATGATGATTATGATGATGATGATGACGATGATGATGACGATGATGATGACGATGATGATTATGATGATGATCATCATCATGATGATGACTATGACCGTGACGAAACTCAATGTATGCTGGTTCATCGGTATGCCAGTCAGCGGTTATCCAGCCAGAACAATTCATGGATATTAGCGGAACCTACAATTCTGCAAATGAGGTTGCACGCTGATGCAAGCTGCTTGTTTTTGATAACATTCTTTTGACAGATGTCAGGCCTCGGCAACGTTCTGATGTTCCCAGCAAGTACTCCTCGCCTTTCCTGAATCTCAGGCTCTTCTTCTGATGCTTGCAAGCACTTGTGAAAGCACTCCACAACTGGATGCATCCTTGTCAAGACTCGGCAGGGGAATTGAATGCTGGCAAAGCATAGAATCTGAGTTCTGTGACTATGATACTAGTCCACATAAAACGAAGAAAAGCTGAAGATCAATCCCCAATCATTTCAATCCATCTCGTTTTAATTCATTCAAGAAGAGCTCCCATTGCCAGACTAAACATCTCCACTTTCCTAGTCACAGTTCCTCTAACACCGCCAAGTTGCTGCCACCCAGAGGATGTTGGCAAAGAATCGATGTCGATCAGCTTGAACAAATGGAATACCCAAGCCTGATGCATCAAACATGTGGAAATAATGTAACATAGTCTAACATGTAAGCTTCAAATGACTTGAACGGAGGGCACAGAAAAAGACCATGCACGTGCACACAAAACATTTCGGCAAGGGCATTTTCGTCCTGCCTTCGGACTTGCGAAGAAGCGAGAAACCGCTCGGACATCGAACATAAGCACTTCATCCACCTAAGCATCCCAGCTTCAACTTTTATTTGAACGGACTGAGGCCGTATTTGCACGTAAAATCAGACACAGATTGATGCGGAGACGAAAAACACACCGGTGATGTTAGAGTCTTAGAGTCTAGCTGACGTGAGTCTCTCGATGAGCTGCAACCAAGGCACTGGGAGAAAAGTCTAAAAGCAGTGGGAACAACCTTAGGTCACTGCCGATGTGTTGGCTAGGTGTGGCTCGAGTGAAAAGCTTTGCCCACGTGTGCGTAAGCAGAACACTATCACCACGACCTGAGAAGTGGAAACTTTGACATTGTCTGAGCGGCATTTTCGGCTCAGCACATGCATCGACTCAATCCTCATAGTCCAGGTAAAGAAACCTTACTCATCTTTGCTGTATCTTCATATTTACAATATCTATCAATATTATACAATGTGTTGCAAGCAGGGCAAGCCATCTGTTCCCGTCCGTTTGACTCGCATTCCTAGCAGCTCTGTTGGCAGGAATTCTGATCCATTCCTCGGATTGCCCGTCCCTTTGCTGGTACTGCTAGAGCACTCCACTTCAGCTTGGCACAAGTGTCAACCCAAGAAATTGCCACCAAAAAATGGTTTTGAGATACAATGAGTTCGGAATAGTTCGGACACCTTGGTCTTTGAAGGCAAAAGTAACAGCAAGTGATGGTTAACATTCCTCCCGACTCCCAACCCATCAATCGTATGCGCATTGGAAGGCTCTCAGCAGTGCTATCTTGCAGTTTGATCAATTGAAGGAACCGACTTGATTCTGTCGCCTCTCATGCAACACAACATGCAGAAGATCACATGGGCCATCGCAAAAGCTGACGCAAAATCGGGGAAACCTTACGTTTGCAGATTTGTTGACAGATCAAAAAAGGATGAACAAGGTAAATCTCCAACTATGTCATTGAATACTGACACACAAACGAAGCAGGAATCTTGTTATTCTGGAAGAGTTGTGATGTATATAAGATCATATCATGATTGTACAGGTACAAAAGCACTAAGATCGTCACCAAGCCTGGAGAGGACGTCTTGTTTAGCTACCTGAGCAGCGCATGCAGCAGTCAAATTTGGCCATGAGGAGCAGTCAACCAGTCAACAAAAAAAGACAAGCAGACAGTTCCAAACAAAGAATCTGAGAATGTAGAGGGCCTTCCATCCAATCTACTTTTCAGCCCTTTGTGAAGATACTTTGCAAGCCAAACAAAGCTGCAACATGTACACTCTATCTTTGGCAAGTAGCTCGTTCTCCCTGGATGATGAGCAAGATTTGAGTTGTTGTGGATTCTTAGCTTTCCGTTGATAGATGCACTTTCCCCGCTTCGTCCTCTTTCGCAGAAAGAAGAGCGATGTTGGCTTCCGCCTGCCACGTTTTGGCATAGACGCATTGGGCATTGTGGTTGAAGCATCTGAGAGGCGTTCCTTGTCGATCGAATCCGCTCTGTCCTGGAACCCCAAGCTGCCCAAACAAGCTGATCGTAACTGAAACCAATGAACCAGACTTGTGTTCTGACCTCCAACAAATGCAAAAGAATCACCTCAAACAAATGACGGGAACCCAAGTAGAGAATCATTAGATCAATTAACAGTTGACCTTTTAAAGGAAACACAGAGTTGACTTGATTCCTCCCCTTGGCCTTCAAAATGTTGTTGCAGTCTCGAGGCGTCATGGGCAAATACCTACGATCAAACTTGGCAAATCCACCAAATGAAAAATCGATACTGCAGTGAATGCAAGACCTTCTGGCCTACAGAAACACAGCGTACGGAAGTCTATGGACACCAAAGGTCCCAAGGCACATTGCACAAATTACTCGCGCGACATGTCACACGTCGCTTGAAACATGCACAGTATGTGTGTTGAAAAAAACAAATTGGTCCGCCGATCCTATCTTTAAAACTTCACCAGAATAAAAAGAACAAACCATCTTCACAATCTATAAGCCCCCAACCCTGACTACATGTTCAGACTTTCGCATTTTTCCCCAAACAGGTTCACTTGTGAAGGGTTTTACTCCCTTTTGAAAAAATGCCCGGATGGCTGCGCTGGACGCTTTGGCCGGATGATTTTGTCTCCCAGATGATTGCGTTGGTCGTGTTTTTTTGTCTGCTCTTTCTTACGCATGATAGGAATGTTCTATCTTGGCGCATTATGCTTGGGGTCTACGGTGTTGTAATTTCTAGATCTTTACCCTTGTTTCCCACATAATTTTTGGATAGTTCTTCCCAGCATTTTCTTAATTTGTCTTCCAGTATGTCTGAGCGCGCCAAATGCCATCAAGACCAAAATGCACAAAAGCGTGTACAAGTGATTCTACATGTCCTGACTGCAGTGAAAAAGCAAGGTCAGCCAACATAACCGGTAGTCAAATTCATGCAACATCACGTTCAAAGGTTACCGCCCACCCCTCAAAGGTGCATCTTACGTGGTAATTCACAGAAGAAAACAACATTCAAGAGATACAACATGTGGGCAAACTACAATGAAGACTTCCATATCCTGATGACTTCTGCAAGTCCAAGATACACACAAAATCACACAAATCACAACCAATAACCATCAGTTGTAAATACAATTCTCCCATTTCCATTGACCCAAAAATACTTCGATGAGCAGGACAGGTTCCGTGCCAAGCAGCGTGGGAGGAAGGAACTGGCCACTGTCAGTAGCATGGACTTCCACATCACATTCTGGAATTCCAAAGCTCTTCCACCGGAGCACACTCTCCTGCAATGCGTCACTGTTGAGTTTGCCCCGTTGACTCGTGTTTCTACACCATCCGTTTTATTTAGAAAATGTGTTTGGTTGTGTGTGCAAAGAATGAAATGAATGAAATCCTGAGCTGATCTAAACTACTTTTATCGCATTTTGTGAAGGTTTTGGTCTTTCTGTCACAGCATCTCCTCCAAGACATCCTGCAGACTTTTCAGCGAATGTCCGATGCAAATTGTTGGCGTTTTCCAACTCTGCGGTGAGCATCTTACGTCTTTCCCGCTGCTCTTGCGATTCTTTCTCAAGCTGAGAAACCTTCAAACTGTGCAAATACAAACATGGCAATAAGAACTCTAGATCATCGTCATCAAACACAAGCTAAGGCCATAGCATCACCAAATCACGATCAACATCTATCAACCAATTCACAATTCATTCGCTGTCAATACGAATCTTATGTCATTGTCCATCATTGTCCATCATTGTCTTGTTTATTCCATTGCATTCCTAATCGGAACTCTTCTCGCCAAGGCAAAACCGCCAGCCTTGGGAAAGTTCGGAGGATCGTCTGAGGTGGATGCACTTGAGCCTTCCCACAGCATCCTTGGTGGCTCCAGCGATCGAGTATCGGAGGCGATTGGATTGACACGAGGTCTCTTGGCTTGGTTCGTGATACTTGGAACGATCCAGTGGTGTTGCTTGGATGCGGGTCGCTCAAGAAAGTTGCGGCAGCAATCGAATCACACAGAGCCAAAATCAGGAAGATCTTGACATCGCGTGACTCACACACACACACTCACTTGAAAGGGATTTGTACCAGAAGTCCTAATGAGTGTTGTTATGGATTGATAGTAGCTATCCACATGGAAAGTACCCAATCCATTTGCGGCCAACCTCAAACCGTGATGTTGCCAGACATTCTGGCTCTTATACCGTTAGAGATTCAAGAAAGGCATACCTGAGCATTTCTGGTTGTTCTTCATTCTGACTTGTATTTGTTGGCTCAAGAAGCCCGATGTAAACAGGAACTGGATAAAATGCTAATGAAATCGCATGCATGTTGAGGTTCTGGGCTTTGCCTCTGGCCATCCACGGGATCAAAAAACTGGAAAAAACTGGAAAAACAGGTACACTGAGGTGATCAATCTCAGCTTCACCACCTTTTGACTAGTGTCTTCGTTGGCAGGAGACTAGTCAAGGTGCTCCTGCCCCCTGTTTTCGAATTATTGTACGGACATGCAGAACTTCTTGTTGGACTGTCTGTCTGGAAAAAGGTATTGATTTCCCTTAAGTACAGGGTTTGACACACACACACACACACACCCACACACAATGCCCATGGCGCATCCTGCAAATCACGTTTCCAACGGTTGTTTGCAAGCATAATTGCTGATGGTGCATTTAATCACAAGCAAACTTCTCAAATTTAGCCATTTGACACGGACAATTCAACAACATCAACTAACTTCATTTACCTTCTCGGTCTTCTGCCAAGTTTCCCAGAACCATCGGAATCATTCTGCTCGTCCGAATGAGGTCTCTCTTTTGCAGTCTCGTTGACCTCACCCGAACCTGGCGGTCTCATCGCCTCTTTCTCTGTGATTCTTTGGAACTCGGCCAATTGCAAGTCTTTGTTGCAAAGGGCCAACTCCAATTCACGCACCTTTGATTCCAACTGCTCAGATCTTTTACGCTCTGCAACGTAGCTGAATTGAAATTCTTGCAGCTGCTGCTGTAGTTTCGCAATCTGTGCTTGGGTCACACTCTCCTTTGCCTCCAACTCACTTTGCTCTCGAGCCATGCATGCTATGCGTTTCTGTTGAGCGTGTTGGACTCGATGGCAAGCGATTGAATATGCACAGAGTAGCAACCACTCCAATGCAGAATAGCGGAGCAGCACAGAGCATTCCTGATAGCAGCACATGCCTGTCTGCGACCTTGGCTTTTCAGCTGCGCTACAACTGTCGCTGGAGTGTCCAACGTCTTAAGACGATATGGTGTAGATATCTTCTGTGATGTTTCACGAATCAAATTCCTCTGTGTCCTTCATTTTCGGGGAACCATCTGGCTTTTGCATTTTCCACAAATCGAAAGGAACCCATTTTTTTTTAGTGCCTAAAACAAAGTGCTACAAATGCAAATCATTTGTAGTAGGATTGGTACGTCGGTATGTGCGTTTGAACCAAATATACAAATAGATCAACTGCAAATAGAGATCCAAAAACCAGTCAAAACTAACTGCAAAAAGATTCTCTTGCCACATCAAAACCCAGTCAAACCCAATCAAAACTCAGTTCCAAGAAAATATATTCAGACTGTACCTTTCTCGCCCACTAAATTCAATGAAGGCACCTTGCATATTCCATGTGTGAAGGAGTGGGGATGACAAGATTAACTTTTCGTCGCGATCAATTAATATAAGCATTCTGCAGAAACTAAACACAAGATAACATAAGAAGCAAAATTGCAATTCCACAAACGCCAAAGCTTTTGGCTTAAGGATCTTGAATGAAAAGTGGCTGGAGTCAGAAATTGAGTTTTGGACCATCTTGGATCGGGTCACACTTTAGTACGGATTCACATGATTCACACCTCTTGCGCTTGAGGGAATGGAGGGAATGGAGAACTAATCAAATCCAATTGCATCCAATGGCACAGTGGATGAACACAAGCAACAGGGGCTGATCCCAAGTGAGCATTGCACCCAAAGAGGTCCGGGCATTTGTCACCAAGTGGCTCTCTGTCTTTGAGTCGCAAAAAGTCCATGTCCAATTTCTCAGTTGCCCGAGCCTGTCGCGGCGCCAACGGCATGTGCAACAGAGCGGATGCACGTCAAGAACACACATTCATACCGTTCATAAGTTGAAACATCATCTTTGCCAGGCTGTTGAACACAAGAGATGAACTTTAAATTAAACAAACCACTCTTCGATGATGTGATGTCAGCGATGAAGGCTGTCTTTGGCAATATCCTCGCCTGCGGTTTGCAGCTTTGTGCAAGTTCAACTTCAGCAAGAAGACGTTGCTCAGAAGCTTGGCGAAGATATGTGCAATAGAGAAACTCCTCCAACATTTCGCGTAGCTGGAGGATCTTTGACTCCAGCTTTCCAGATCTGGTGCTTCGCTCAAAAGAGTTTTTCTGAAACTTTTTCACTTTTTGAAGCTCGATCAGATTCCCATCAAGGCACGCCACCAGAGAAAATGCAGAAATGAAGCACGACAAGCGCAGAAGAAGTTCTCCCACATCTTTGTGTCGCCATTGCCCGTGTATGGCGCTCTGTTGGCTCATCCTGAGTTGGAGACTCTAAAATCAACTCAGGGGAAGTTGGGGAGTCCATGCAAGTCCTGACCCCGGATGTGCATGGCGGCTTGAATCTTCAGGAAAAACACAAAAGAGAAATCTAACAAACCCAAGGAGCGTTAAGTTGTACAGATTGGGACCATGCACCTTGGCTCAGTTCTACCTGACAATACCTACAACCGATTGAGTTTGTCAGTGTACTGAGTATCTTGGTGATGGTGAGTGTATGTATGCGGTACGCCCCATGACATTGGTCAGAGGTAGCATTGAAGTGGATGAAATTGTTAATACCGATCCTTTCAAGGGTGATTAGTCAAAGCCTCAATCAAATTGGTCTTTGAACGCAGCACTGTAACAGCTCCAATGTGTAAAAAAGATGCAATGCTTGCAGTCGTGTTGCCGCATTTGTTGACACATCCTGCACTTTTGCTCAAGCTGAGCGCTCAACACGGCCCGACAATGACATATCAAACTGACAGGATCTGACACGCAAAAGCAACACCACAGCCAAATAAGAGTCCTTGTCTGGCTCGTTCTTTTCTTCATTTCCCTTCTTCATTGATGCATCAGCAAAGCAGCGTCAACCAAAAGTGTGACACATTAAAAGACACGTCTCAGTTTGACAGCGTTTAATACTGTCAGGAAGCTGCTTCGAGAAGCTGCCTCTCGTAATCCCGTCCTGACAGGTTTGCTCCATGTCTACATGACAGGTTTTGCTGATATCTACAAATACGTATTTGTATAAGTTTTCGATAAATATTATACGTATTATACATACGTATTAGATACCTGGAACCCAAATGACCCTTGTTTTGCTTGAAAAGGGCCTTGTTTTGGAGGGTTCAACCCTCAAAATAGAGGACAAACAGGTTCCAGGTATATCATGAATCATGAGAGTATATCTCCATACGTGCCATCATATTTCGCGGCCCAGGCTATGTGATTCCTGGCCAGGCTTGAACTCTGCTGCATGTGGATTCCAGGCAAAGCTTGCGTCGGCAGAGTGACCGTGGTAAACTCGAAAAAAAAGTGCCATTGACTTCTGCCATTTTCCCGAACGCCATGGCATCACCAAATCACGATCAACATCTATCAACCAATTCACAATTCATTCGCTGTCAATACGAATCTTATGTCATTGTCCATCATTGTCCATCATTGTCTTGTTTATTCCATTGCATTCCTAATCGGAACTCTTCTCGCCAAGGCAAAACCGCCAGCCTTGGGAAAGTTCGGAGGATCGTCTGAGGTGGATGCACTTGAGCCTTCCCACAGCATCCTTGGTGGCTCCAGCGATCGAGTATCGGAGGCGATTGGATTGACACTACTTGGATGAACCGTGGTGGTTGTACTAACTTGTGTCACATATAGGACTTAGCCAGTGAGATAGTAAGCACTTAGCCTGGATAGCTAAGTAGTTAGCTAACTACTTAAGTTATCCATTTAGCTAACCCTTTAGCCTAGATAGCAACCATTTAGCTAACCATTTAGCTTGGATAGCTAAATGGTTAGGAAAAGTGGCAAGCCTGCCATTTTCATGTTCCTTTTGCTTATTTTTATGTGCCATGTTTGCTTGGCATGGCCCAAGCCAATGCCAAGAATATATAATATTAAGCTTTGTGTAGCACATAACTGACATCAAATAATTCACTGGGTTTGTGGAATTTGTTATGTTCACATGTAGCCATCATGGCTTCACATCATGTTCACATAGAGCCATCATGGCTTCACATCATGTTCACAGAGCCATCATGGCTTCACACCATGTATATAACAATTCATTCTTCATGTACATGTGTAACATTTGTTTCTGCGCACAACAAGACAACAGGTATGTAGCAGTGTAGCAAAGCCAGGCTCCTTTTGATTTCAGAATTGCTTATATAATGCTTTGGGCTGGTTGAAACATCATGGGGCCACATGCCACATGCATGCCACAATGTGAACCACAGAAAAAATTGAAAGAAGAATATCATATCATTAAATTATTGAACACTTTTTGTCCAAAAATTGGAAATAAATAGTACAATTTTGGTAATCCAATGGCTTGCCCTTAAAATGTTCATCAACTTTGTGTTTTGAGGTGCTGCCAGCTTTCTTTTTCATTTCACCTGCATTCAAGTGGTAATAAAACAATGGCTTTGCCATCTTCTAGCTTCCTGCAAGTCAAAGGGCACTTGATTTGAGCAGTGTGAACAAGCTCAGGCTGTTCCTGCATACTCCAAATGCTGTGAGTAGCTTTCTTTTCAAGAAAACTCCAGAAAGAAATCAAAGCAACACATTCTTTGTTGATTTCAGCAAAAAGCCAGACTTCACCAACCCTGTCTTTTGATTTCAAAAGGACAACATCTCTTTTGTTGGCCAAGCCAGCTGGCTCCAAATGTGCGCAAGTGCACATATAGCAAGACTCAATGGCCTCATGCCATACAGTCTTGAAGAAATCCAATACTTTCTTGCTACTCTTGCATTTCTTTTTCAATCTGGCATGCATGCCAAAGTAATCTTCATCTAGAAGCAAAGCCAAATCATGGGACACCACTTGTACCAAGACACTCTTTTCATATCTCAGTGTGTTTTGAATCCCTTCTGAGTACCTCTTGATGATGCGATGTTTTCTTTCATGCACCCAACAAGAGATTAGGAAATTGAATTTGGCAATGTGAGAAGGCATATGCAATAGCCAGTGAAATTTACTGTGCATGTGATCCTTCCAATTGCATTTCTCAAACTGGTCAAAAATCTGGTTGATCTTCATTGACAAGATTTCAATGTTGCAACCATGGCTGGTAGAGTGAAGAATATCCAAAACATCTGACACTGCCAGCAGAGCTTTGCACTCTTCAATGCAAACTCCAGTGCTCAAGATGACCTGCTGAATGAAGTTTGCCAGGCTTGGAAGCACAGCCAATGCCTCTGAGGCATTGCATTTGAAGGTTTGAGCCTCTCTGTTGCTCTTTTCCCTCTTTGGCAAGAACAAATTCTGTATGTTCAGAGATCTTGAAGATGGAAAAGACCACAGTTCAATGTAACCTTTGATCATTTGGTAGATACGCACTCCATTGTTGCTCATAGATTGCAAGAATAAGAACAATGTGGCTTGGACCACACCACTGACACACATCAAATGCATGTAGTCATGAAGGAATTGGCCTATGGGCCTCAATACCACATTGTGCAAGCTTTCATCAAATAAGAGGGACTCAGGCTGATAACTCACACCACAAGCTTGTTGCCAAATAGCAAATGATGCTGCTGGCCTTGAATGTTACCAATCATAAATGCACCAAAACACAGCCAACACCTAAATACTATAAGAACATTCCCTTTAAAAAAAAACAAAAACCAAGTCTAAGACCTATACCAACATACCCAGCCACTTTTTGAAAATTAAAGATATCTTAATGCCATTCAAGCTGCAATGCTTTGTGTTTGTCTTTGAGGGTTTTGATAGTTTTCCATACATCATTGTTTGTAGTCAGATCCAGTTGTGATGCCCTCACAAACTCTGTAGTCAAGATTGCAGCTCCATCTTCATCCACCAAGCCACTCCTGGTACTGACAACATTTTTGCAAAGAAGGCAGCAGCGCGTACCACTGTCTCCTTTGACTGAAAAGGTGGCCCTGTGGGCTGCTCCATCTTGCACAATGCACTGTAGATCCAACCATATTCTGTGATGTTCCCCACCTTTTGACTTAAGTACAAAGCCTGCTTGAGTGACATCAAAGTTTGTATCCTGGAAAGTCTTCTTCAGGATCTGTTTTATGAGTTGCCCTATGCCCCCTTTCACCAAAGATAAGCAACTTGATCTGCAACACCCAATGGTAAGCCATGAAGCTTCTTGACTAAGGGCAACAGGCCCAAATTGGATCAGTGAGGCATATATCACCCAAATCTTTCTCAAGTTGTCAGGGGCCACAGTGTTCCTGGAACAACTTCATCACTATATATGGCCAGGCCATATTTGTTGGATGGACTTGGTGGTGATTGTTGCATCAGGTCCATCATAAGGTTTGCCCAGCCACCTCCCTGGTTGAAGGCTGCAAAAAACAAAGCCAATACATTCACTGCAACCACTTGTACTGGATGCTCAAAACCAACCAAAGTCAGTTCATGGAAAAGGGGCCCATAGGCATTCCATTTTGGTAGTTCTTTTTCTGTAGATTCCTTGATGTGTTTTCTTTGGTGCAAATCCACATTCCCAAATTTCTGAACATCCTCCAGAACTGCTGCCAAAGCAGAAGCAGATATGTGAGGTAAAGACCTGCGCATATAGTGAAGCCTTTGCAGCTTTGCAGCCCTCTCCATGGCACTGAATTTGTATTTTAACAAATCTTGTGAAACCTTGTGTAACCCTTTGGGTTCTGATTTTGAAAGTACATTTGCCAAAGCAGAAACATGTCAATGTGTACACAGCAAACTCAAACAAAAAGCACATGATAATGCAAAGCAAGTGAGGTAGACATGTGTAGCCACAAACAAAATGCAAACAACTACAATGTACATTTTCAAGTAAACATAAAACCTTTCATCAACCAAAAAAAGCATTCAATTTCACTGTAAAAGATAGTGGCTTCCAGCAGTGTCAAGCAAGTGGTTTGTATGTGGCAAGTGCTGCAGCAGGTGCTCTACTTTTTCCCCAAGATCAACAAAGATCAGAACCATGTCCCCACAGAAATGGAAAGTGATTTTATCACTCAGCAAATAGCCTTTTGCCACAGCTCAACTGCAATGGCCCTGGCCTTCCTAGCACTTCTCTTTGCATCATCATCTTCATAACCCCTTGCCTTTGCAAGATCTCTACACTTGTGGTAGTGCTTGTCAGTGTATGCATTTTTTGTGCTCTTGAGTTCAACTTCAGTAGGTGGTGCTGGCTGGTATGCCATACATGCAGAAGAAGTACCTGCCATGCTTCCAATGGATTTGGATGAAGGTCTCTTCATAACTGCCTTTGCCTTTGCCTTTGCTTTGCTAGCTGCCTTGGCCTTGGCCTTGCCTGCTGCTTGCTTTGCTTTAGGTGTTACCTTTGCCTTTTTCCTATCCATGATAGCCTGGTAGGCAGCCTTTTCATACTCCTCTGCTGGTTTGCTTTCAGCATTTGCATTTTTGACTTCAGTATTATTTTCTGGTGTTTTTTGATCCCCACCTAAGTCATGAGCTTGCTTTTCATCATGTGCTGCATCAGCAAGTGGAAGCCTGAACTTGTTGTCACCATCAAGTGTTTGCTTTTGGGTAGGCTTAAGTGTAAGTGCTTTCTGCACAGCAGTGCTAGAAGCTGTGGCATCAACTTCCATGGGATGGGTAGTAGTGTGCTGGCCTTGTTGCATGTCTAGCACTTGCTTCTGCATATGCATGACTTGCTGAAACATAGGGAGCAATCCAAACTGCATCATGCTTTGTTGCAATGGTGCTGGATCCATGCCAGCTAGTGCAGGCTGTGCAGGCTGTGCTTGAACTGCTGCATTGCTACCTACAACTTTGCTTTTGCCAAGCAATTTGCTGGTTTGCCTCAAAGGAATGTGTTGCTTCAAAACTTGAAGCTTTTCCAAAACCTTTGGCTGAGGAACTTCAGACCCATATGCATCTTTAAACAATTGGGGTGGCAAGTCAGAAGGGTTCACTGGGTACTTGTTGATGTAGATCCCGGATTTACATGCACCACCAGAAGCTGCAAAAGCCCCCTTGAAGTCCATGACCATGCTATGGATAACATCATAGTCAGGCAAACTTGATACGGTGTGCAGAATAAGTGATACTGCTGCCTTGCAAGTCTGCTCGTGTAGTGATACCACTCCAAGATGCCTGAGTCTAAGTGCAAGTGTGTTTTGCTTCTGGATCAGGGAGGAGTTGATATCTTCAAGGACCAACCAATCATTGTGGGTCAAGTAGTTCTGAAGCTCGACCAAAGTCTGAGGCTTTGCAATGGAAGGCTTCTCACATGTTGGTGTAGCCAAAAGGCTCTCTTCAATGGCTTTTCCAACTGAAGTCTGAAAGACCATGGGCAATGCAGTTTCAGCTGCTGTTTTGATTTCAACAGCATGCATTGCATTGAAGCCTTCCAAGCCTTTGATCTTAGCACAAAGGCCTTGCACTAAAGCAGCTGCAAAGGGATCACCTTGATCTTTTCCAGCAAGAAGCTTACCAGAAGACTGAAGTTCCAAAACAATGTCACTGACAGCCCACATGGCTCGATAGAACTGGCAGCATACAAATGAAGAAGCTTGGAAGTGGCTGCAAATGTGTGTGAAGTGAACTGCCACTCATGTTGAAAGGCCACATCAAAAGACATATGTATTTGTAAATGTACACATCACTATTTGCAGCTGCAAGCTCACGTCAACACAAGTTTGTGCACATACTGAAATGCATTTGAAAATGAAAGATCACAGATATATCAAATACATATGTGTAGCCACAACAGGCTCTTCACAGTGATTGCAAGCTTTTTTATTGCTGGTGATGCTCCAAAATTCTTCCACTGCTAAGAGACCATTGCTACTGGCCCTAAGGTCCCACCATGGAAGTCAAAAACACCATAACAAAGACTATGCAATGTCTGTAGCATCCATCATCTTTTGCAGAGTCCACACCCTTTTTGGGTGTAGTCTCATGAGTAAGCTTATCCCCTTCAGCAGCAGCAGGCTGAGCCCTTTCAGCAGCAGGTGATCTGGATCTTGACTTGTTCCTCTTTTTCAGAGGACCAGTCAGCAGGCCACTTAGCTCCATTGCTCCCCATAGGTCTAGTTTCATCAGGTGGGTCTTGGTAAATGACATAGGCTGCACCCATCCATGCACCAGGCCGCTGAGAGCAGCTGAAGAGATCCTCTAAGCTTTGCCCATTACCAGTTGACATGGCTGATTGTCACAAAAGTAAGAGTTATGGGTAACCACAAAGATTTGGGACAAAAATTGCTACCATATACATGAATCAGTGCTGTGTGTGTTTGTGTGGTGGCTGGGCAGTTCAATCACAAGTAGAACATGGAACACTGTAGTGGTTGTTACATCAAAGTTCAAAAGGACATCAGCAGTACAAACTGGCAGCACAGAAGCTCATGGACATGTCAAGTGTGTAGCCAACACCAGCTGATGAACATGTCAAGTGTGTAGCCAAAAGGCTCAACCTTTGATATCCCAGGCAGCAACACTTTTTTGAAGACCACATACTTGTCATTGAATAAGCAGTGCCATTTTAGGCTGCTTGATATCTTTCTTTTGACATTAACACCATCTTGGCCCTGGTGTCTTCATTGATACATTGCCAGCCTTGAGCTCTTTGGTCAATGTGGATCCTTGGCATTGGCAACATTGGATGAGACAACTGGATCACATACACGAATTATGAAATTCAACACCCCTTGATGGATATAGAGTTAAAACAAAATAAGGATCACAGCATAGTCTTCTAGCACAGTCAAGAAACCAATCCATCCAGCCAGATTGATATGTAATCACTCTCCACAAAGTCACTTGCCATGTTTTACCCACACTACCCATCTTTCAGTTTGCCAATTCATCCTGTACCACTCAGCAGCAGCTACTATAGGCACTGGTAGCTCCTAGTGTTCAAAGGTAGTAGTTCTAGATGCTAACCATTCCATTGCGTACTTCTGGAAGGACCAAGTCATAATACACAGAGCCAATTTGGCTACATGATGTCAAGCATGTTTTTGTCAATGGGTTGAAAGACTGAATTGTACATATCTCTTTCAGCACCAAGGATGTTTGCAAGAAGATTCTTTATTGATTTAATATCTTCATACATATATTTTGCAGAATCAAGACTGTGTGCAGGAAGACTGTTTAATACATCTACTGACCATCAAGAATTGTTGCAGGAATAAAGTGTATTTAATTCTTTGTCAATACAAGTGCAGCAAAGTGAACACAACTGCAGTGACTGAATGTGTGTGTGTAGCCAAGTGGCTCAGCAAGTACTCTTCAGCAGAAGAAACTTTTTTTCTCACACACACAGATCCGAGCATCATCCACTGTGATATAGAAAGCCACTGATCATTGCAATGCTATTATTCAGACACTGTGGTGAAGACATAAACACAACACAAACAAAACCAATACCGAGAGGTTAGCTAGTCCTCGGTGATGTTTTAATTTAGATATCTAAATTCAACTATGAAAAAACAGCAATTTCAATTTAGATATCTAAATTCAGGTGACAAAAACACTGATCTTTAATTTAGATATCTAAATTCAATGGATTTTCACTCAAATTATATAAATCATCATTATCAGTAGTCTATGCACCACATTTTGTGCCATTAAGTGCAAAAAATCATCATCTTTGAATGAAGACGGCACCTGAACCCTCATGATGTGAGGCTCTGATTCATACTGAATTTGGCTCCTACTACATCTGCTGGATGTTCAACTGTACGATATAGAATTCAGTGCTGGCTTGCCTTCAACAACACTTTTGTATTCTTGTGACATTTTGAAGACAACATGTGTATTATTCTTTTCCAAATTCAAACAGCATGCCATTGCACAACTGCACCAATATGACTAATAGTCATACTTACCATCGTACCCAAACCTTTCCATAACTTCGCAATGCAAATCCAGCATTTGGCGCATTTGAAGATTTTCAGCAAACCTTCAGGTTGACAAATCACAAAGAATGTGTTGGGGTTTGAGCTATTGACATCAAAGACTCACAACATGTAGTGTGCTTCACAACTTGTACATATTTATCACATATTGAAAGAATAAATTTGGACTTGAAGTGTTAACATCAAAGACTCACAACATGTAGTATGTTTCACAACTTGTACATATTCATCACATATTGAAAGAATACATTTGGAAATTGAAGTGTTATTATCAAAGACTCACAACATGTAGTGTGTTTCAAAATTGAAACATATTCATCACACATTGACAAACAAACACCTTAAATAATGTCATTCACACACTGCACATGTAATTGTAGCCAACATAGGCTCAAGTGTTTTGTTTAAACAAGGATAGACAAGTAACTTTTGCTGAAGATACTTTACACGCTGGGGAAGGTTCATCTCCATGGCTCCAAGAAGTGCACACATTTTTCCTTTCCATCCAGTATTTAACTCACCTTGTGGGTTGACAACAACTGGACCTGAGCTTGAAGATCCTTCTGCCCCAGCTGCTTTTGGTACTGCAGCCCTTGGAAATGCTGGTGCAGCTGTTGCTGTTGTTGCAGTGGCTGCTGGTGTTGCAGTTGCTGCTGCACTTGCTTTGCTAGCATGAGGAGGGGGGTATGCAGGTGGAACTGGCCCCTTGGCCAACCTTGATGCAAGATTGGGATCCTTTGGTGCTGGTGGACTGGGAGGGAATGCTGGTCCAGGTAGTGGTGGAGGAGATTTAGGCGCTGGTACTGCTGCTGGTGCTGGTGATGTTGCTGTTGCTTTTGGTGGTGGGGGAGGTGCAGTGAAGGCATTCCTACCATTGGCTTGCCACCAAACTTGCCATTGACTAAGCTTTGCTTCAGCACGTGTGCGCATCTCTTTCTCATACACCAAAGCATGACCAACACAAAGTACAGATTCATGAGTGGAATCCCATGGAACCCATACATGCTTGAAATCCATAGAGCAACATGCTATGATACCAGCATCATCCCATTCCTTGTCACACTTCACGTCTACCACAGGCATTTGAGAGAACCACCATAACTCATTGACAGGGTCTTGCCAGAAGTAGATTCCATAACCTGGACTGTTTTCAATATCACCCCTCTCATCCTGGGACCTATACAAAAGCCTGTAGTCCTTGATCCCCATCCTGTAAAAGCGACCACATAGTTTCAACCTCAATCAATGACAACATGGATCAATACATAAACATACATTAGCAACAAAGAATATGAAATTGATTGATATAACTTAGGATGTTTTAAGTACAAAAACACATGACAACAGTTGAAGCTTGCTTGAGATGATCAGCATAACATGTATGTTGATAAGAGTTTCTATTTTCAAAGCCACCACATAAACTGACAGGTTTCAATTGAATGACATCTTGTGTGTGTGTGTGTACATGTAAAAGCTTCCCATATTGTGTGTAGCCACATGGGCTCCTTTATGTAAGCCAAGAATCTCCTCAGGACTCAAACCACTTTTGTCTTCAGCCCAAACCATGAGGCAATCAGAAATGACTGCCTTGCTTGGGCTGTCCATCCAAAGCTTGAGCTGCTTTGCCTTTTGCTCCTCCTCCTTAACATCAAGCTCCCTTTTAGTACCAGTGGTAGCACCAGGGGCTTCAACTTCAGGAACAGGAATCACTGGTTGAGCCATTTCATGAGCACCTTCTCCTGTAGATGGTGCACCAAGAGCAGCCTCTTCATCACAAGGATAACGCTCAGAATGCTCATCAGCCATGATCGCAAAGGGTGGAGTTGATTTCAAAGTTTCATGTCGACATGTTCTTCACATTCATCACTGTTGGCAAGTGCACATATATTACTTTTGCATGTGTTGCTTTTGGAATGTTATGCAGCAAATATTTCAACAACATCTGTTTGCTTTTTTTGTTTGATGCCAATAGCAGCCAATATGCACATACATCACTTGCATTGTGGAAATGTTTCACTGACAAAACTTACAAAGGCAGCAACTTTGACAAGTGTGCAGCCAATGAGGCTTGAACAGTCATTTGTAGCAATTTCAAATATATTCTTCAGAGCACAGGAAGGTTTGTAAGCATCATGACAAACAAAAAAACATGATGAGCCATTTGGCTACACAAACTGTTTTTTTCAGTGCATACACTGCAACATGTCACCAGAATGAAAGACTCTAGCCAAAAAGGCTTTGAAACTTTGAAACTAGTTACATGAAAGATTGTATGTGTAGCCAAAAAGGCATCAAAGAATGACAAGTAGCAAAGGCAACCAACTTGAAGGTTGCATACATCAAGGACTGTAGCCAACAAAGGCTCTCCAGGTCACATGTGCAAGTTTTGCAGCCACAAGGCACATTCTTTTTTCAAAGTTCCTGCAATCCAAAGGCAATGCAAAGGCTTTATACATATCATCAAAGCTACAAAGGGCTATATACATCACTCTTGCCACCATTCAGGGGGTTCAGCTTTGGCATCAGTATCCTTCTTTGCATACTTGCCAGTGCGATTGTAGGATCTTTTACTGCCAGAGCCTTCAAAAGTGATGTTCAGGGACTGCTGCAAGAATGAAGTAAAGACATTGACATTCTTTTCCTCATAAAGAATGACCAAATCTTCAGTAGCCCTCTTGCATGATTTGACAATGACTTGCGCACCCTCATCACCAACATCAATATAAAGAGGATGTCCATATCCATCAGTTTGCTGGTTTTGTTTTTTGGGCTTCTTCTTGGGGGGCTCCTCACCATCAAACAATGGATCCTTTGGTTTCTCAAAGAGCTTGACATTCCTCTCCCCCAGTAAGTAGTTCAGACCCTCACTCATCTTCAGGGTAGGTCTCTTCTTTGGATCCAACCTTTCAGTGGTCAGCAAATTGCATAAGCCAAAGTTGGATGGGCTGACCTTCAACCAAAGCTTGCTATCATCATCTTCTTGGATACATGTAATTGGAATATTCCAACTCTTCCCTGTAAGTTCAGAGCTGACAAAATGCTGTACCCCCAGCTTGATATCCATGGCAATGACAAAGGAAAGGGCCAATTTGAACTAAGATCTTGAAGTGTAGCTTGATGCAGTGGAAATGGCATTGACAAATTGTTTGCAACAAACTGCTAGCAAAGAAACAGCTTTCCATGGATGACACATCATTGCATGAAAACACAAAGATACAACTACAAGAATGGTCATACATCTTTAGTGTGTAGCCAGAATGGCTCATGCATTGCAAAGCAACTTTTTGCATTGGACATCCACACAAAGAATTGCATGTCTAAAAGCTGCATTGAAGCTCAAGTGGTGTTCACATCAAGTCCTGTGCCAACAAAAGAAAACAAATCAAGAAAACAAATCAACTTTATGATGATTTTAATTGATTACCATGCATACAATTTCATTGTGATGAAATGGCCACAGGTGCTTGCCACCACAAGCTTGTCAAGGTTTCACCTTGTTTTCTTTGGTTTGACTGCTGCAGTTGCGCTGCTGCTGTCTTTTCTCTTCTTGGTTTCTTTGTTGTCTGGATTTTTCTTCTCAGTGGTTGTTTCTTCCTCAGGCACCACCATGCAAAGCTGGTCATGTGGAAAGACTGCATAGCTGTTGTAGATGACTTCGACCCTCAAATTTTTGTAGGTGGTAAATGACAAAATCATGTTGCCCAACTCATTGGAAGGTTTGGTGTTGAAAAGTAGCCAAAAAGGGCTCACCATGCCTGTGTACGCCATGGACTTCTCATCAAACTTGTACTGCTTGGGGGGTGACAAGTAGTAAGTCTTCTCACCAAGCCTCACTTCACAAGATCCCCTGGATTTGTTGTCAGAAATTTGCGACACTTTGTCCACACCAGGCAACAAAAGCAAGTGCTTCTCTGGAAAACCTTTGTTGCTGAAGACAAGCTTGGATGGATATTCTTGGTAAAGAAGTTCCAATGGAAGTTTGGCCAATGACTTGTTGAAATCAATCATGAGCTTGAAGATGGAACACTTGTCATACTCTTGATCTCCAACAATTTGACACAACAATGCAGGTACATGCTTGGGATCCAAACAAAGTAGGTGGTTCTTGCTTTGTAGCCTTCAGGGACTCTGCAATCTCAATGTCTTTGACCTGGACCTTGCAAACCTGTCCACTCAGCAAATCTTGGTACATGAGCCCCAAATGGTTTGGACCAACCTCAAAGCACTTCCATACCCTGTCTTCAAAATCCTTGTGGGTGTAGTGGTTCCCAACCTTGAGCTCAATCTTTTGGCCTGCTATATACATAGCATTTTTTGCTTCATGAAGTTGTACTATGCTGCTTGCTTTTGGGGGGCCACCTGGAGCTGGCATAGAATGACCTGCAGGAGTAGAAGTGTTCGCCATCTCTTTGATAGACTCCAACCTGATTGCATCTAAAGAAGCAAACTCCCTTTGCTCCCTCCCTTGCTTCTGTTTCCCAACCAAGAAGAGGCAAACTCTCAAGCAAGCCTTCCCAAAAATCTTGAAGTTTTGGGTCTCATTCAACTGGGTATCCTTTTCCAAATCTTTCCACCTTCCCAAAAGCAATTCCTCTGCTTCACATACCTTGGGCTGAAGCTTCTTTGATTTCAGCTTCTCTACATCTGATTTCAACAAAAGGCGACCAATCCCATCAACAATTTTGTCACATGTAAGATTTGTAGCAAGCAATGCAACTCGAATCATGGGGGTCATGTCATTGGCTGAGATGGTTGTGTTGGTGCAAGGAGGAAATCCTCTCCAAGATGGACTCCTTGTCCATACTCTTTGGAAAACACTGACAAGGCTTCCACCACCTTCAGGGTCATATAGGGCAAAAAACTTGCTTGTGAATGAGTGTGAAGCCAGAATTGAGGCTCTTAAGACTTATAAGAATAGAAAACAAAAAACAACAGATATATACATGTGAAAACAAATATTTCTGAAGCAAAATTTGAAAAAATCAATCACTACACAAACTACCCAAGTATAGGGCCTGAAAACAACCTCACAAACTTTGCAATTGTCTTGTACATGCCATTCTTTTTGAATTGTGGCCCTTCACATAGGTCAAAACTCAATTGCTCCCAGTCATCAATCTTGCCACCATGCTCTACCACACAATTCATGATTGAAGAAGCTAATTCAATTTCACTTTGGGTCCCATAAATGGAATTGCTGGCATTCAAGGCTTTCTGCACCAAGTCTGCCAATTCAGGATGAGCTTCTTCAACAAAGTGACCATGTCCACCCTTTCTGAATCATGTTCACAAGGTCCTTGTCACTTGAGTTGTTATACAGGTGCCCCCCCAAAAGTCCATTGGGGTCCTGCAACTCCTCTTCTCAAATAGGGGTGCATTGCAAGATTGCTTTTATAAACTGAGAGGTGTGCCCACTGCTGAGGCTGGCATATCTTTCTGCTCCACTTACCTTTGGCATGTATTCACAAGTGGTGCAGAGCTCTGTGAACTTCTTGACCTGGGCCTCCTTTTTCAAGGAATCAGGGCTGAGTTCAAAGCACACTGACTGCAACAGGGACATGTCAGCCCCACTTTGGACTATCTGAAGTCCCTTGGAATGCATAGCATATGGGTTGATGAGAGTGCCAGCTCGGTTCCTTTGGTGTACCACAAAGGCTTCTGCTTTGGCCACTGTGTGGTAAGCCACATTCTGGCTTACCAGGAGGTCCTGGATATGTTTCCACTTTTGAAGTGGACCAAGGTCTGCCTGGACATATTCACGAATTTTTGCTGACACTGCAGCCAGCAACACCATGGCTCGTTTTGCCAAGAAACTAGACTCACAACTTGCTTTTCTCTTTGAGCTTGAAATTCAACCATACATTGGCATGTTGATCAAGGCTGGTAAAGAAACATATTCACAACAAAGTGATCAGTGACATGTTCAAAATATTCTCCATCAAAATCACACTGCCACACACATCAAAATCACAATGCCACAAAAACCAACATCACAATCAGGCAAGGTTCACATGCAATATGTAGCCTTGGAGGCTCACCAACCCCTACTGAAAGTCGAAATGCCCATGAAAAATCAATGATGTTGATCAATGTGTAGCCACAAACAGCTCCAATGAACCAAGAAAGTTAAAAAACACACACATGAAATTGTGAAAAATAAACCATATGTTTTTGATGAACATGTTTCAAAAAATATGATCATACCTGCTCGCCAGCCACTTAGCTGGCTTAGCTAACCACTTAGCCAATTTAGCTAACCACTTAGCTAAATGGGCTAAATGGTTAACTTAGATTTAACATATCCAGGCTAAGTGTTTACTAAGTAGCCTTCTTTGGTTAGTAAACTTTGTAAACCTTGTAGGACTTAGCTAAAGGGGCTGCTAAGTATGTTAAACATATACAGTGGATACTACATGTTTACAGGGTTTGTAAGGCTTTGCAACACAATACAACTAGGATACAAATAGCTTATAAGTGAGATACAAAATGTTAGCAACTTAGGTAAATGCTTACAAGTAGATACAACCACCACGGTTCATCCAAGTAGGTCTCTCGGCTTGGTTCGTGAGACTTGGAACGATCCAGTGGTGTTGCTTGGATGCGGGTCGCTCAAGAAAGTTGCGGCAGCAATCGAATCACACAAAGCCAAAATCAGGAAGATCTTGACATCGTAATGCCCTATCAATTGCAGCATTGAAAAGCAGGTTGAGAGGATGTTACCACTGTTGGAGTTAGGCAATGGTATTCGAATCTTTTTATGTGATCTGCAAACTTTAAGTTTGTGCGCAGTGGTATATCTATATAGCACTCAGCTGCAATCCTTATTTTCCTGACTGGGCTCAAGTCAGTAGGCTCTCTCTGCTACAAGACAAAAGGGGCTGCGGCATATACACAACCACAGCTCAAGTGAAACACATCCTATGCATCTACATGCACCTAGCTACTTAGCTACCACTAATCTCTACACGCCTCCCGAGGTAAGTCTGCTAACATATCTGCTGTCGGCCTCTTGTATAATTTGGCTCTTCCTGAAGTGACAACTTCTTGTGCCCACAAGAAAACCGTATCGATATGCTTGACTTTCCCAAGACCGTGTCTGGATCCAATAGCAAGTCCAGTAGTGGCATCCATAAATCCAACCATAGGAATAGTGATACCCCAATCATACAAAGTAGATTGTTCACCTAATCCTTGGCATAGTCCACTAACCAGTCCATAGTATTCAGCCTCTCCAGAGCTAAGAGCTATGACTGCTTGTGACTTGCAGGTCGTCTTGATTGTGTTCTTCCCAAGTCGAAGTACTGTGCCTGTTGTACTTTTCCTTGATCGAATGCAACCAGCATGATCTGCATCTACCCAAACTTCCAATTGAGTAAACTTGTCTTGATTGGCAAACAGATGTATCAATCTTGGATGGGATCTCAAATATCGAACTCCTCTCTTCAGCATCTGAAAATGAGCTTGAGTTGGTTTCTTAAGACCTTTAGCCAACTCCTTTCCCAATACCAAAAGATCTGGCCTATCTTGAGATAGGCATGCCAATCTCATGCTTGCTGACCTGTACATAGTTGCTTGTTCCTCTGATAGTTCTTCTGAGTTCAGAGCTTCCTCAATACGTTCCTTAACCAGTGGTGTAGATACTTTAGATCCTTCACACCCAACTTCCTGGATAAGTAAAGCAACATGTCTTGGATCTGCTTCAAGTTCAATACCCTTGTTTGTCCACGTAACCAAACGATTCAAAATGACGATGGAATGATCTACGCCTTCCATTCCT
Organism: Breviolum minutum Mf 1.05b.01; assembly: GCA_000507305.1. Taxonomy (NCBI): domain Eukaryota; class Dinophyceae; order Suessiales; family Symbiodiniaceae; genus Breviolum; species Breviolum minutum. The sequence continues at coordinate 9,419 of DF241898.1, read as the reverse complement.
GGTGGCCCCAAAATACCACGAATGTCAATGGTCCAAAATTTCTTCAAAGAGTCTGCAAACCATTGTAACTTTCCTTTTGGGCCTACGGCTGTAAAGTCATCTCCGTCAACCTCGCATCGAATTTGATTTCCTTCATGGAAGTATAAACAAGAATTCGATTTTGCCTGTACGAAGTTGAGCTTCAGCATGACCTCCTTGATAGCCGCCTCCCAATTGGCGGGGGCGTCCCGAGTGCCATACAAACTCTTCTTCAGCAATCCAACCTTGTCCGGTGGATACCCTGCTTCTGGAGGCAATTCCACCAAAAGTCGCCTCCTGGCGGGACTCCAAAAGTGTGCCTTTTTCACATCGATGAAAATAAGGCATGTCTCGTTCGACATCTCCACCAACTTCCCGTTCAAATTCGGAATCTTCTTTGTAACTGCAAGTGTAAATAAAATACGCAACGCGGTAATTGGAGGCATTGAAGCAAAGAAATCCGTCCAGGAACCCGGTGTTCCACTGGAACGTTTAATTTCCTTTGCAACCAAACGAGAACGATACTTCACGTTCTTTTCGTCTCCTTTGTTGACGTCGACCCAACGTGTAGGAATAACCTTCTCGCTCCATGGCCGATCAATAACCTCCCAAACCTGCATTTGGTTTATCACACTTATCTCTTCCGATCTTGCTTCTTCCACCTTTTCCGTCGAAATTGTCCCAATACTGTGGAGCTTCCGGATCAATACCCAAATCGTCTTCACATACAGGCTTTTGATCACTGTCTCCAACATGTAATGCACCAAGAAAACCTCTTCGTTGAGCTAGAAGTAAATTCGTGACCTCCGTCTCCATATCATCCAGCTCATCAGCACTTCGTTTCGTGCCACGTGCTTCTTCCGACGCTTCCGGAACTAATCGGGGATCGTCGGGTGGATCTTCTGCTTGACGTTTGACTCCGGATCCACTGGCACTGATCGAAGGTCTGATTTCGGGTACTTCAATCCTTTGCTTCTTCTCTGGTTCGGATTTGAAGTCTTCTTCCTTCTTTCTGGCAATTTCAATTCTCTTCCTGCCATACTCTGTCTCCTGTAGTCTTTGCACAATTCTTGTACGACAATCTTCATCGAGAGGAATACCTTGTCGATCTAGACCTTGACGGATGAATGCACAAGCTTTACATCCTGCAGAATATCCAAATCGATCGAAGTCATCCTGTCGAAGATATACACGCTTGAAATGTGCCTTATATGGTGCTGTCTTAGTCTCTTCGGGTGCAACCTCAGGTTGTTCCACTGAAATAGCCAACGGCTCTGGCAATTCCAATGCTTCACGTGCACCTCTGGCAGTTGATGGGTTAGGTGCCCATGGCGTGCCTTTAATAGACTGTAACAACTCCACATCCCATTGTTGATCTTCAGGCTTTCTTCGAATAGATTGAACCACAACCACTCCTTTTGAGGTACCAATGATCTTCTCAGTAGTATGTAATCGAATACCAAGAAATATACCAGTGTCCCAACGAACATCCAACTTGTGAGTAGTTCTGACACGGTAATGAACACATTCCCCAAATGGTGGTAGTGCAATGTTCCAATCTCTTCCCTTGATCTTTCTGTATGGAGTAAGTCCATCTTTTGCATTCTCATCGTAGGCATATAAAGTATATAAAGTCCCCACATGTTCAATCAACCAACCAAGTAGAGGTGACTTGGGGTCAATAGCTTTTCTAGACTTGTATTCAACATAATCCTTCAAAGTACGTGCAAGACCTTGAGTAATACCTACTGATGATTCTGCCTCTCCATTTGACATACCGTGAGAGTCTCCCTTTGGTGAACTCTCCAATTGGCAATCAATACCATTTGATGTGAGGGTATTCTTCACAGCATTTGCAAGTGCAAGAATAGATGGCTCTTGGTCCGACTTAAGGATCATCCTTGAATATCCCAGAAACTTTACATCCCTCAATAATGCAGCTTCTGGATAAAAGTGTTCTGTCCCTTTACTCGGTACCAAGTGGGTAAAAATACCTTTTGTGAACGGTCACGCACCACGAGTGCTGGCATTTGCTTCCGCCAACCGAATCCGCAGGAATTTCCCCGGGTGCTCCAAAAAATCCGTAATCGAGTGAAACGACGGGTCTCGAAGGATCATCCGCCTCGTGTGAAACTTTCTTGTGGTAATAGGATTTTCCTCTACCCCTGACGCAATGCGAACACCAACTCCTAAAAGGAATATGACTAACATTGTGAGAAGCTACCATCTCAGGGGTAGGTTGTGGAGGCGCTGGCAAAGCTCTAGCTGCAAAACCTTCGCCTTCGGCAGCTTGTTCTGGCTCTTGCTCAGCATCTCCTTCACCTGCCATGAGTCTTCCCTTTCCATTAGGTCTTACAGACCCTGTCACTTGTCCTGCCTTTGAAAAGGGTCCCAGATCCACACTGGGAGTTTCCAAACACCATTGCGCAAATAGATTGTAATCCTTCCACCATTCTTCAGAATAATCCAGCCTTTTCCATCTGGATTCATCTCAACTTTGTGGCCCATAGAAATCAGCTTTCCAACTGAGAGCAATGGCTTTGAAGTGTCAACCACACTGAATGTACCAGTCATGACACGTCCACACTGAAATGCCATTTGCAACTCCTTCGTTCCCAAATTCGGTAGGATACGTCCATCTGCCATGGAAAACTCCTTGTATCCTCTGACCTCTCCAATCTGATGCCCTGGCAAAACTCCAATTGGCAATGTAGAGTCACTGGCCCCAGAGTCGACAATAAGATCGACCCTTGTCCAATTCTCACCTTGAGGTCCATCTCGGAATTGTGGAACACTTCCTGGAGCTTCAAGTCTATGAAGTTCTCCTTTCTCCTCATCTTCTGAAGTCGAACCACCCATCCTTCCCTTAGATGGGTCAAAACTCTGGCGTGCTGAAGCAGCACTGCCACGAGCCTTGCTCCTTTCCTTCTCCTCCTTCTCTTTCTTCTGCTTCTTATCTTTCTTGGACTTCTTTTCTTCCTTGTCCTTCTCATCCTCATCCTCTCTCTTTCTTCTCTTTTCATCCTCTTTGGCCTTCTCTTCCTCAGCCTTTCTTTTCTTTCTTTCCTTCTCTCTTTGACGCTTCGTCTTCTTCCTTTTGACCTCAGATTCTGGAAGTTTCATACTCCTTTCTTTGACTTCCACATCCTCTTCACCTTCTTCTTTCCTAAAACTCTTCTCCTTCCTAGTCACAGGAACTGCTTCTTTATCTTCTGCAAACCCGCCAGTTGACAAAGGAAACGTTTGCCTCTTACGTCCTCGACCTTCTTGGTTGAACCCCTTCTCATAGGCTTCCTCATTGGCCAACCTCTTCTTGGCCCTTTCTTTCACACCTTCAGCCCTTGCTTTGGCTGCTCTCCTTCCTTGCTTCTCCTTAATGTAAGCAACTCTTCCTCCAGCTGCCTTGCCCTTGCCCTTGCCCTTTCCAGATACCTTCCTCTCCAATGGCGGTCTTTCATCTTTCTTCTTTTCTTCCTTCTCTTCCCTTCTCAACCTAGGAGAGGTGGCCTAGGATCTTTCTTCTCCTTGGCCTTTGACTCCTTTGACTTCTCAATGGCCTTTGCCTTTGTGAAGTAGGTGTCAACCCTTTTCTGGTACTCACATGAACTACCTCTTCATCTGATACATCAACCATTTCTCGGATAACGTTGTAATCTGATTTGAAACTAAGTTCACTGACAGTGCCATCAGCTTCTGGTGGATCTTCTTCTTCACCACCTTCACCTTCTTGGTTGTGGACCTTCCAAAAGTCGCTACCTCATCCTCTCCTTTTGCTTGTCCATCAACTTCACACATCCTCCACCACCAGCTTGCATATGGTGAAGAACTGGGTCCTCACCCTCAGCTGGAATCTCAGTCCTTATTTTCCCTGTAGCTTGATCCTAAAGTGGATAAGGTTTCTGTCCATGAGGAACCAAGTATTCACGTAGCTCCCAAGCTTCCAGTTGCAACTTGGTAGGATGTCCTTCAGTCCCAGACTTTGACCAAAGATGCTGCTCGTAGGCCTGTGTCGAAGTCAACTCCTTGTCACTCCTCCAGCAACCTTGATATCCACACTGGTAAGCTGCTCGAGAATAACTTTCCTGGCAAACCAACTTCCACGGCATATTCCTGAAGTTCTGTGGTCTCTTCCAAAGCTTGCCTGCTTCAAAGTCCTGTTGCAACTTCTGTGCTGCCCTACTTGCAGCCTTGGCCCGTGCTGATACAGCACTGAGCCCTTCTCCCACACAGATGGCTCCCTGCTCACCTGGCTCTTCATAAGTTGCATCATCTGCAGGCCAATCTGCCTGGTTCTGATAATAGGTCCATTCCTCTCCTTCTGCAAATTGCTTGCCTTCAGGCTCGTCACCCTCCATTGCGTGATTCTTGCCAGACTTGTTCTGGCCTTTTCCTTTTCCTTGAGCCTTAGCGCCTTTGGAACCCTTTCCTTTTCCTTTGTGGTCCCCTTTACTCTTATTGGAGGAACTTCCCTGACTATTCTTTCCTTTCCCCTTTGGGTTTTGCCAACAGTCTTTAGCGAGTTGTCCAGGTTTGTTACAATAGTAGCAAGTTTTCACACTGCCACCTTTGTCTTTACCTTTCTTGCCTTTACCCTTACCACCAACGTAGTCCAATTCCATTGGTGCTTCACCACCATCATCAATTAGTGACTTGGAAACCTTTTGCTCTAAGAAACTGATAACTTCTGCACGCATCTTGCTATACGTGTCAAACCTTTGAATGTTCAACTCCAAATGCTCTTCCAAGTTCTCAGGTACTAATTGAAGTAATACTGCACGAAGAATCTCATCTGATGGTTTGGGTTGTCCCCTTGCTTCATACTCAGCAACATCAGCTTCAAACCTATCAATGCCACCTCTCAAAGTACTCATGGTTGCCCTTGGGGGATTGAGAAACCTTCGAAGTAATCTGATATTGGTACGATTGTTCTGAGGTTCATATGTTCCACAAAGTCTTCTCCATGCATCCAACCCACACTTCTTTCTCGAGTTGAATACAATGTCATACGCTGTTCCATGGGTAAGTGATACCAAAGCCACATGCAGATGTGAGTCACTTGCATCAATATCTGCAATACTTGAATTCAAAAGATCATGTGGTGTAATTGGATCGTCTCCTTTCTTCCTAGCATAGTCCAATGCTGTTTGTCCTGTGCCCCATTGACTGCTGAACCACGTCTCAAACTTATATGACCAAGTCTTCCAAATCTTTTGAACTTCCTCATGAGTTCCTTTAAGCACATCTGGCTTCCCAATACCTTTCACATCCACTATACCTGGTCTCTTTGCTGACTGGGCAATCCCATCAGCCAACTGCTTCAATCCTTCTTGCGTAGTTCCAGCAATCTCTGCCTGTCCTTGCTGCAACTGCAGCCTGTGGTGATCCTGGCTGACTCATTGTCTTGGATAGTGACGCGACAACCTATCCAACAAGCTTCTTGGGTAAATCTGCAAATACTGCCCAATGAAAGCAAACCTCCACTGCAGCCTCCTGATGTTCAAGAATCGTAGCACCAACCTGTGCCACTGCCTCTCAACTCGTGTTGAAGCAACACTGAGTCGATCCACGACAGTCCTTCTCAGGAATTCCACACAGTTCCTGAGCAATACCCTGAGCATCCAACTAGTGCTCCGCTACCATGCAAACTTTAAGTTTGTGCGCAGTGGTATATCTATATAGCACTCAGCTGCAATCCTTATTTTCCTGACTGGGCTCAAGTCAGTAGGCTCTCTCTGCTACAAGACAAAAGGGGCTGCGGCATATACACAACCACAGCTCAAGTGAAACACATCCTATGCATCTACATGCACCTAGCTACTTAGCTACCACTAATCTCTACATGATCACCTCGCCCAGCAAAACCAACAACACCAAAAATAGAACAACAAAGGGCAAAAAGACTATGATATCAAAAAATCATGAACCTATATTTCATGATAAGTTTGCTGTAAATCATTATCTAAGTTTCTTCCCAAAATTGTTTGACTATTGCCTGAAGGGCATCTACCAGTAGTAACATACAATAGAATGTCAAAATCATGAAGTGTAGCAGCATAATTGCCTGATTGCTAGGTTCAGATATTGATGGGAGGGTCGCCTGGTGACTGGTGGAAGATTCTTTCTATGTGTTTCATGGAAATCAAAGGCAGGGCCGTGCAAATTCTTGCATTTTGTCATTGGCAACGAAGCTCCTTATCTCACCGAATTTCATCTCTTCTCTGCCTTGTGTGCAAGTTTCCTTCCAAACTGACGCCCATTTGCATCCTCTTGGTTCCTTGTGCTCATTGATCTCTTGGTTCCAAGTCCTGCATTGTCAAGCTGACGTCACAAAACCACATTGTCTGCAATATTAAACCTTGTCAGGATGGCAAGAAGACGTAATCGATCTGTACCGATTCATTCCTGAATCTTGTCATGGTACAAAGTATGGATCAGCTGTCCATCACACAAGTCAAATGGAAAAAACTGCAGCACGTAGCTAACGCACCATGACGTAACATGACGTGACATGACGTGACATGACGTGACATGACGTAACTATGCTGTTCTATATAACCAAGCTGCTCAAGGACCTTGCAAGTCTCCACGGGCTTATCCTGACAAGGAAAGCAAGATCAATACCAGGGCTGAATGATTTCAAAATTGAAGTCTCACCATTGGATGCTTTTAGCATCTTTAAGCCTTTTGAGGCTGCGCTGGTACCTGCCAAAAAGCATCGAAAGCGTTAGCACGATGCCAAGGACTGACCTGCATGACCCATACCATAAATCATCATCATCAGGATCCTCATCATGGTCTCGATCGTCACTCCTACTTTCAATCATGGGCTTACCCTCACGGTCGGTGGCCATGTCGATACCCTGAAATGTGGAACTCAACCTCTCGTATTCATGCAGCAAAGGGACAGTAAGCCCACCCTTTCGGTAACATGCTATCTATCTACTCCAGGATGGTGATCTACCTGTAGATGGGTACCAAATGTACATGTTAAATATCATATTCAATTAATTTCAATTACATGTACATGTACATTTGCTGTACATACACATAAAGAGTGTTTGGTTCTATTCTAGTTGGTGGTTGGACCAACTCTGGCGATTGGAAGCTATCACTGGATCCCGTTCAGCACATCTTAGTATTGTGTTTTGTTTTGAGTGAAAATATAGCGACGTCATGGGACGTCACCCAAAATAGTATATAGTTTAGGATCCGGGAATCCCCCTATTTCAGGGATCCTGCTTTGAGATAGGGATAGGTCCACAGACAATCCCAAGAGCAGAACTCCAGGCACTTATCACGGCATTAGGTATGATATTACTGCCAGAGTTGTTTCTGATTCAGCATATGCACTTGACATTCTTGATAAAGTCCTTAAAACCGATGATGTCCATAACCTTCAGTCACTTTCCAATTTTGACGTTATTCAGGAACTCTTTCCATTGGTGCATTCTGCAACACATCCGATTCAGGGTATCAAAATAAAGGCTCATGAAACTTTTGAATCTGATAGCAGACTAACCTTGGATAGAATAGGAAATGCAGTTGCTGACTTTGTTGCAAAGACAGCCAGTAAAACATTGGGGGGACAATTAGCTTTATGGAGACGTCAACGTTGCTTGGATGATCAGAATGCTTTACATATCAGAAAACAACACTATGATATGCTTTTGGCATTGACATTGGAACGCCAGAAACAACAAAAACAACATGATGAACACAAAGAGCATGTGAATATTGACTCTGATCTGAACAAAAATAGACAAACCATCTTGGAGCACATGGCCACTTTTCAGCTGACTCATTTTCAACAATTTATTCTTCCTTCGAATGCAAGAATAAGTCGTTTCGGATACCAACCTTCTATGATGGTATTTGAGTATCTGCAAATGCTGAAATGGCCAACTGAATTGCCGAACGAAGACGTCCCACTGGGGATAAGTTGGTTGGAACTCTATTTTAATTTTCAGGTGGTTACGGGGGCTACAATACCGGTCAACGTATCAGCAACAGCAGGATCCGAGAAGCTTGTGTGGATGGATGAACAACAGGTTTTTACAGTGGATAATTTTCCATATCATCGATACGTGCAGAGTTTTCGTTTTTGTGTGGAACACTTACAGAAATATTCCAGGGGCTTGTGGCCAGAGGATTCGAGAAGGAAAACTAAATCCTTACACGTTTTGGGGTGTCTTGGATTCAGAAACGGACTCGTCGGTCGTCCACAGTTGCCATACCAGAGAGAAACAGTTTTGGCGCTGAATTTTTGGATCACCCAACAAGGCCGCATACCATCACTGATTCAGAAACCTGATAGCAGTGACCAACTTTCGGAGACAGAATCCAAACAACTTTACAAGTCAGTTTTGGCAGCAAAACGAAAGCAGGTATAGCATATAGTGATGCTGCTTTGACTCAGGGTTTCTTTACCAGCGTAAACGATTTCGAGGCTTGATCGCTTTCTTATTTACAACTGGTAAAACGATGGGGCACAACTGTTGGCAATATGGAGAAAGTGACATACTGCTCGATGCGGTGGGGACGCACCGAGAACAATCCAGTTGCAGTGTTGTGATGTAGCAGTTTTTTCTGTACAGTCTTTTTCATTTTCACGCTGATGTCTTTTCACCATTGACAGGACCGGTGCTCTCTTAGCGGAAGGGATTTTTCCAAATTCCCTTAGGTATCGCCTGGAAACCGCTCTGCCTATTGACGTTTGAAGTGAAAATGCGAAAACTTATGGAATTTCACACTTGCCTTGTAGAGCCTCTCGAGATCCTTCTTCTGACGGGGAGCCAGTAAGCCACTAATCGAACGACAAAACGTCAAAAACTTCATGAGAAGAACTTCTTAGTCATTTGGACAAAGAACAAGAAGATTTAACAATCGGATTTTGTCTTCATTCATTTCTTCTGCTTCCTGGCTTTGGCCTGTTGGCCCATTTGACCCGTTTGGACCGTTTGGCCCTCTGGCCTTCGCAGATGGCGTTTATACCTGCAATCCATGCCGCCTGATCAAACAATGCAGTGTCATTTTGCCACACCCATTGTGGGGGCACGCACCCAAAATCAGGATGTGAGTGCAAACCCTGCCTGGTGAATTAAGCTGCATTCCCACGGCTTCCTTTGTGCAACTGCCGGAAACAAATGATTCAGCTACAGTCAGCTTTCAAAAGGGCCATCCAGCAAACCCGCCAAAAGCAGCGAAATTGTACGACGCTTCAATGAACTCTGAAAGAATCTGAAAGACCCTGACAACATTATTGAGCTTAATAGTGTATAACGGGAAAATGAATGCAATTGATATTTCTCCCCAGGAACGAGAAAAACACGGAAAATACTGTGGTCACAATCATCTATCATGTATCTATACGTGTATATAATCTAATTCATACAGAATCGTGG